>PITA01002101.1:127197-171704 GCA_004023965.1 Spilogale gracilis | reverse complement strand
TCCCTGCTGGGTACTGCAAACTCACTACTAGATTCCCTGGTGGGTACTGCATACTCACTACTAGAATCCCTGCTGGGTACTGCAAACTCACTACTAGATTCCCTGCTGGGTACTGCATACTCACTACTAGAGTCCCTGCTGGATACTGCAAACTCACTACTAGATTCCCTGGCAGGTACTGCAAACTCACTACTAGATTCCCTGCTGGATACTGCAAACTCACTACTAGATTCCCTGCTGGGTACTGCATACTCACTACTAGATCCCTGGTAGGTACTGCATACTCACTACTAGATTCCCTGGCAGGTACTGCAAACTCACTACTAGATTCCCTGCTGGATACTGCATACTCACTACTAGATTCCCTGGTAGGTACTGCATACTCACTACTAGATTCCCTGCTGGGTACTGCATACTCACTACTAGATTCCCTGCTGGGTACCGCATACATGGTGCTAGATTCCCTGCTGCGTACTGCATACTCACTGAAGTACAAGGTTTATGCCTCTCTGTAGTACTTGCATGCTATCTACATTAAGCCCTGATGTTCTTAGATAAATTTCGGCCATGGAATTTAACATCGAATACATATCCTTTTTCCTGACCTCACCAAGCATTCTGAGGACTCTGGAAATCTTATATACTAACTTTGGAAAATCATTCCTCTCTTCTACCTAGCCAGCAATCCTTGCCACCAAATATAAGTATTCTTATCTTTTCTATCACTATAGTTTTGTTATGAAGTAGTGGCTTAAATAGTGGGAAATAGAGTCCAGTTGTTGTGGTTATTTTTTCCCCAGATACCCTGGGGAAGGTGTGGCGGGGGGGGGGGGATGTCTATGTTACCTGGAGCCAACTGCTTATTAGTTTTGTGTCTCAGCTTCCTGATCTGAAAACAGATATTATAACAATGGTACCTACATCATAGGATTATTGTGAACATGAATCAAGGCAATTTATATAAAATGGGTGGAACTGCATCTTGTATACATTAAGTGCTTAATAAATATAAACAATTTTTAGCATTGTTATTATTTTCACCTTGCTCAATCCCTGAAGAGACAGCAAGGTAAGACAAGGTATACTATGGAATATCAAAATGCATGGAGACCTCTGCTGTTTCAAGGAACAGTCCAGCGTACTCAACTAAAGAAAGCCGAAGTCCCTGCAAGGGACATCCATGTACATTCAAAGCCTGACTGGAGTGAATATAGGGCAGGAAAGGCAAAAAATAAATTAACTGAACTAAAAGCACAGTTTCAAACCATGCCTTAAAGAACAAAGGTAACATTTTCACCTTGGTGAATTTGTTATTTGCAGTCTGGGAATCTTTCAGGTTAGAAGGGGTTTGACTTTCTGCTCTCAGGCAGGCATGGAGAAGAACCCACTAAGTCCTGACATGAAAAATATACACCTAAATTTTACACATTCATTTCCAACTCACTCTCTCAGGTCAACTAGAGCTCACAATTGAGCAACTATTCTGAGTTTATCCCTCTCTATTATAATGCTGAGTAATAGAGTCCGTGAGATTAGCACTGTTAGGACAAGAACTCATTTTAATCAGAAGGAAGGAAATCACCACTTCATCTAAGAGGGTTGATGTAATTACATGGCTAAGAAAGGCATTCATTTATTTTAAAAATGACAACACTCCTCATCTTCTGTATGTATCTGACAGAAAGGTTTACTGCGTATCATATGAAGAAGCTATTCCAACATTTTCCTCCAGATGTAAGAGATTTAAATGACAGGATTGTAAAGGCAAAAACAAACAAAAGAGTCATTGATTATCAGATAGCTCCAAGTCATTAATAATAGAAATCAAGCGAGTATGTAAATAGCAGGAAGGATATATAGTAGGAAATACAGAATATCAGCAGAACTGAGTAAAGTAATTTATTATAAAACATATCTTGAATTTCAGATAAACCTTAAGACAATATTTAAAAAGAACACCAAATAGGGGCACCTGGGTGGCTCAGTTGGTTGGGCGACTGCCTTCGGCTCAGGTTATGGTTCTGGAGACGGGGGATCGAGCCCCACATCGGGCTCCCTGCTTCTCCCTCTCTCGCTCCCCCTGCTTGTGTTCCCTCTCTAGCTGTGTTTCTCTCTGTCAAATAAATAAAATTAAAAAAAAAAACACAAAATTACAACTGACTGGCCAGGAACAAGAATAATAAGAGGCTATCTCTTCATTTAACCTGAATGTACACTGTGTTTTATATAGAAATGTCCATTCCTTTAGCAGGGAACTATTTAGGGCTGGATGAGGGAAGGCAGGTAGCCTTGGGGAGAGAGAAGTCAAAGCCTCTCTTGACCCAACAAGAAAATATGAATGAATAAAAATGAAGTTTAAGGAATAAATAAGTAAATAAAATGGAAATTGAGTGTTATAATTGAAAAGAGAGAAAAGGTTAGACAATGAAATTAATAATTTCGTTCAGATGATTTGGGAGAGAAAAAGAATCTTAGATGAGTAGGGACATATGCTTAGGGGTGATGAAAGACAAAAAGAGAAAACAGATTCTAGAAGGAAACAGAAAAATATGATTCAGTACAAGAAAGGGGGAAATAAGCTTTAACATTGAGACAGAGAAAAGAGAAACATGCCACACATTTTATTGCACAATACACTTTCTGGAGCCTTTGGCAAAAGCTATCTTTCTTCATTCTTACTAGGCTTTCTAATTAGCTTGTGTTCTTTCCTCAGTGGAAAATGCCTCGAATCTAGATATAGATGATCTCAAGGATCCCACTGACCTCCGGCCAGGCATCCAGGCACTGTGGAGAGGGTGGCTGAGAAACAGGGCAGCGAAACCTCAGAAAGAGGGTTCCCTCCTGATAGAGGGGAATGACACAGATGTGAAATCTGGGACACGTAATGGACAAAATATGTCAAGATATAAGGAAGCAAGTGACAAGCAATACAAAGTCTGTAAGGATCCAGTGTCCTGGGAGCATTTCCAGAAGAGGAGCTCAGTCTTGGCCTTAAGAGAAGGGGGAATTAGGTATTCCAGAATGAATAAACAACATAAACAAACACAGAGGTGGAGACATTCCACTGTGTTTACAGAACAACGAATGGGGAATGTACATTCAGGAAGATTGGCCAGGTCCTGCCAAGGTTCTACCCACTGCAGGAGGTGGGACATTTTACTGTCTTAGCATGTGAACACACTGGAGGGTTTTTGAAGGCAGGAGAAGCATGATGAAAGAAGCATTTTAAAAAAATTTGCTTTGATGGCAGTGTGCAGGAGGGCAGAAGAAAGGACCAGAAAGCAGGACCGACGCTATTTCAGTAGCCCACATATCGGATGATGGATTGAAATAAGGCGGTCATCTAAATTGTTGCATTAAGTGTAGAAGCAATGGATCAAGAGACAGTATAAAGAAAAATGACTTGTTTGGGGGATGGGAGGAGAATAATCCACGTGATCCTACTCAATGGCTGTAGGAGTTTATAATAATAATGAACTCTTATTACTATTATTTGTTTATTTGAAAGACCTTTTTATTATAGTTGCTGAGTGATACTTTAACACTAATCATAGTTGCTGAGTGATACTTTAATTCATAGGAACTGTTTATCTTCTCTGACTTAATGATCATATCTCTCATACCCACCACCAATCTTATCAGAAAACACTGATGTTTAACAATTTCTGGGCAACTTTCTCACATAAGACTCTTCTATGACATACTTCAATGAAAGAAATATCTGCAGCATATATTCCACAGAATTCCCTAAGATTGCTAACAAACACTCAGACCTCTAGAGAACATCTTCATTATAAAAAGAGACCTCTGAGGTCATCCTCAGTACTAACAAAGAATGAGGAATATAAATACCACAAGTAAAAGACCACAGATAGTCTGAAACACAGCATTATTATAGCTCTGATTTGAATCAACACAGGTAACAAGGCTTGTGTTTGAATTCCTTCTAAAAACAAAAGTCTTGAAGAGTCACTATCACACAGTTTTCTGTGAACAAAATGAGAGCAAAATATTTGAGCTTCCAATTCTCCAACTCTGAGATAAAGAGGGAAGTGGATGGGAGACAGAACAAAGGTACAGCTGAGCACCAAGAAATATCATTGACCTGTCCCTAGGGTACATGTCATGGACTCTCTGGTCTTTATTTGATTATAACTGTTAACACTTGCATGTCTACAGTCATCCCAACAAACATTATCTGTCCAAAAGGAACTCATATTCATAGTCAATCTGCCCATCACCACAAACATGGAGCTCCTCCAAAGATGCCTCTCACAGTGCAGCCAGCCACAGAAGCTATATTCTTAAGGGTTATTCTCCAAATCCTCCTCATCCTAACTTCCCATGTAAAATCAGTATAATTCAAATCCATTCCCCAATTACTATTAAGCCTACTCTATGTTCTGAATCCATCTACTGCCTCCATTCTCCCATAAACACCATTACCTCTCATCAATCTGAGACAACGACATCTATATTTTCTCCATATCTAATTTTCCCTTCTGTGATGAATTCCACAGAATCCAGAGGACTCCTTTCTTTTTTTAATGTATTTTATTTTATCATCATCTTCATTAAAACTGTTTGATGGTTTTCCATTGCACATTGAATAAAGCCAGTTCTTATAAAGACCTACAAGACATTTCCCTCACCAAACTCGCCTTGCTCCAGTGACTCCTGCCTTCTCTGCATTCCTTGAACATACCCTTCTTGAAGTGTTCTCTCCATATTTACCTGCAATTGGCTCATCCTTACAGAGACCATTCCACAACTCACCAAACCACATTAGTTCTCCTGATTAATCTCTCCCTTTTGGAATTCATCCTGCTCCATTGTACAAATATAGTACATATATTCTGCAACTTTATGTAGATTTGTATATTTATTTATCCTCATATAGTCTGCAACTTTATGTAGATTTGCATATTTATTTGCTTAATATCTTCTTCCCTGCTAGACTGTAAAGACCATGAGAATAGAAGCCTTTCTCACTATATCCCTGAGGGACAATACTAGTCTAATATCCAGCATAAGTCTCATAAACACTTGATAAATAAATGAATCTAAATGTAAGACCCAGTAGGGCAGGAATCAAACTGGTTTCCTGTTATGTCCCTACTATCTGGGGATCTCTGTCTTAGGAACACTGGTCAATATCCCCAAAATATTAGCTCAATAAATAAACAGAGGAGAGGGCTCACTGTTTTTTCCCACTAAGAGCTAATTCCACTGAGACTTGAGCTTAATTATAGAAAATTTCTCAAAGTGAGTTGGTATGCTCTCAGTTTTCACTTCTATAGTTCCACCTTTCGATCAAAGCCTAACTACACAGAATAAGATTAGTGTCTCTGCAGCATGAAGCTGGGATGTACCATGTCTCTCCTGTCTTCCCTCAACCAATCTTCAAGAGAATGGCATGACTTCCGGATGCTTCCTCATTCTGCTTGTTGTTCCCTGCATGTACAACAGATTTATAACTTTTCCTCTTGAAATGCCTTGTCCAAAACTGTATCTGTGACATGTACTAAGATATTCCACATTCCTATACTGGATATTTTTATTAGCATTGCCCAGTTATATGCCTTCGCAGTCAGACTCTAGAATTAATTTATATTGACCTTTCACCATACTATTAAACCCCAGGAATGCAATTAGACCAGGTCATAGACTTCCAGTGCTTATGCCTTTGATTTTCTAAACCTAAGTTAGGATTTTACATTTATTCCCAGTAAGTAACCATGAGATTTAATTCTGATTTCCATACTTGAAATCTTTTTAAGTCCTGGTTCTGCCATACAGTGCACTAACTCATCATCTCAGTTTTGTCATCCAAGATCCCCAAGCGTTGACTCTGTTTTCATTTTTAAAACTGCAGTCTCTCATCTTCTAAGAAATCACTCTTCTAATTCATGGTATGGTCATCTTTCTTATTGCTCCTTCTCAGTCACCTTTGAGGCTTACTTCTTTTTAGTCATTCGCTCAATCATCTGGTAAGTTATAAAAGAAATGGTTGAGAATCTCCTCTGTGCCAGGGACTGGGCTAGTGTATGGACCAGAAATATGAAGATGAATAAGTCATGACCTTTGTCCTCAAGGCTGTTTCCCAAAAGCCCCATGACTTTCACTTATTACCAGGCAATTTTACCTCTAAGTATTGTTAAAAACGCACACTCTGCTAAATCCTAAACCAATGTAACCAGTTTTATAAGATCTCTTGAGCTGTCGATGCTTATTTTCAATCATTTCCTGGGCTTCACTTGATAATCCCACAAAAATCTTCAAATTCAACCTCGCCAAAAGTTAATTCATTGTTTCTCACTACTCCTCACCACCTCCAGGACACTACGTCTATTCTTGGTCCTGATTGATGGTACCATCATTTGCCCAGTCATCTAAAATAGCAAACTGGAAGTTATCCCAGATTTCCTATTATTTATCTTTTACCTAAAATGGCTCACGGGGTCCTGTAAATTCAATCCTGTAAATTTCTCAAATACCTCTCTCCCTCTACATTTCTACTGCTACAAGTTTAGTTTATTCTTATATTATGCTAACTGACTTTCTTACTTCTAATCCCATTCTCACAAATCCACCCTCCACACTGCTGTCAGGATGCCAGAAAGAAGGGAGGAGATTTTATAAAATACGTATTCAGTATAGTAACAAGATTTCAGTGCACAAAAGAAGTAATAAAACATGAGACAGAGAAAAAATAATCTAGGAAAAGAATTTGGAACCAGGGATAATATCTAACAATTCTTCATTCTTACTGGAAACCTGATGCTGCTCTGGGTGGTTGGTATGTGTTATCTCACACAATCACAGACACCCCTCTGAGGATTGATAAGGAAACTGAAAGGTTAACAGGTCCAATGTCCCTTGGCTAGTAAACTAGTATATCTGAACACCAACTGCCTGCCTCTAGAGCTCGTGTTCTTAATCACTCACTAGGCTGCATCCTACGAATGAAACAGAAGTACAAAGTTCATGCCATGAAATTTTATATACTCGCTACAGGCCAACAGAATGCCAAACAGCCAACATGAAAGAAAACAGTTGTAAGATTTGCAGTGTCGGAAAGTAAGAGCCAGCAAGTTGCCCATGGAAAACACTGCACTGCCTCCTGCTAAGGCCAATTTAAAAAAAAAAAAAAAAAATGAGGGCAAACTGACATAAGTAAAAATTCGGCCGCTCAAAATCTCAAAATCACAGGTACATAAGAGCTGTAAGCTCCCCCCACAACAGCCACACCGGGTCACGTTTGTGCTGTGATTAAAGTAGTTCTCAAAAAAAAAAAAAAAAAAAAAAGTAGTTCTCAGTCTGCATTTTGAGATTCTTTTCAACATTTGGTAACAACCAGACAGAAAAAACACAGTCACATGACCTTGTAGATTTCATGACGTCTCAGCTTTGCCTCAAGCGCTCAGGAGGGGACCTTGCAGGAATGGCTGACTCAACCGGATGCTAAGGTAATGTGCGTCAACAATACTTCAGTAAGAAAAAAAGGAAAGAAAAAGAATGGTCTCAAGGCAGATGGAGCCATATTCTAGCAATCAAATCAGCCAACTCTCCCCTCCCACCAGGTCACAGATTCCACTGCCGCGTGAGGGGACATCTTTACCCTTGTCAGGCCACTGCCCATTTGTGCAAGGACTGTCGTACCTTTACAAATGTTTCTGGCAAATCTACCGGCCTTGGATGCCAGGAAAACACCTGTGAAAACTTATTTCTATTGTTCTTTGCCAGGCGTTCTTAAACTTTGTGGCCATAGACCCATTTGGCAGGCTGACTAGCCAGTGGACTACTTCTTGGAATGTTTTTAAATACATTAAAACCAGACACCTCAAAGAAAACCAATTATATTGGAATGCAGCTATCAAAAATAGTGTGATAAAAATCTGTGCTTCTCTTTGAGTCATTAAACAATAAGACCTAAAAACCACTGTAGCTCTGAAATGAGTCTAAATTTTACTTGGGATTCTGCAACAGTTGTAATGTTATGTGAAAACTGACCAGATTGTCGATAAACCCCAAATCAGGTTAAAGGATGCTTTCTCAGTGATGCCCATATTCCATGGCATCAGATGATAATGGCTTAATGTACCCATCTCAAATTAGACATATTTCTAATAGACCAGAAAGCAAAGAAGACCACAGACCTGGGCAAATGTTTTCCAGGCCAGAAATAAGAACAGCCCGCAATTTTGTTGTAACTTAAATGACAGTTTAACATATGGAAAGAATCTAGCAATGGATAGGTACACAACATCTATAGGAAATAGAAAAGTACAAAGAGCTAGCCTTGCTCTTCCAGCACCATCTAGGGAAGGGGATCCAAAATCTTGATTTTAGGAAAGATTTAGCTGTGAAGGTACTTTTTGGCCATGGAACAAGAATACCCATTCTTTAAAAAAAAAAAATATTTTATTTATTTATTTGACAGAGAGAAAGAGATCACAAATAGGCAGAGAGGCAGGGAGAGAAAGAGGGGGAAGCAAGCTCTCCACCGAGCAGAGAGACAGACGTGAGAATTGATCCTAGGACCCTGAGATCATGACCTGAGCCGAAGGCAGAGGCCTAAACCTCTGAGTCACCCAGGTGCCCCAAGAATACCCATTCTTACCTTCCACGTCAGAGGCACCTAACAGGAGCCCTGGACTGATTGTTAAGGCTTTCTTTTTTTTTTTTTTTTTTTTTTTAAGATTTATTTACTTATTTTAGAAAGAGTGAGCATGTGGGAAGGGACAGTGGAAGAGAGAAACTTTACAGACTCCCCACTGAGCACAGAGCCCGATGTGGGCTTAATCTCCTGAACCCAAGATCATGACCTGAGCCAGAACCAAGAGTCAGATGCCTTCCATGACACACCTGTCAGTCTCCATGGCAATAATTTTATCTTAGGCATCTGGGTATATTTTCTCTTCCTCATCCATTTCAGTTTAAAGCTTTCAAGAATTCTCCTGCCCTATCTTTTACCCTTTTCCTTGTGAAAGTCACTAAATGTCTCTCCAGGGGCGCCTGGGTGGCTCAGTTGGTTAAGCGACTGCCTTCGGCTCAGGTCATGATCCCGGAAACCCGGGATCGAGCCCCATATCGGGGTGCCTGCTCGGCGGGAAGCCTGCTTCTCCCTCTCTCACTCCCCCTGCTCATGTTCCCTCTCTGGCTGTGTTTCTGTCTGTTAAATAAATAAATCTTTAAAAAAAAAAATGTCTCTCCAGCAAAGCCCTTCCAGTGTGTGAGCACCATTGTTGTAAAGTACCTCTCTCTGGTCCCACCAACTAGCAGATTTTAAGTTGGATGCTAAGGGGTTTGGAATCAACACAGGAAATGTATGAAAAGAGGAAAAAACAACAACAACAACAACAATAACAAAAAACCCACAACCCTTCCCCTTCCCAGGTTTTCCTCCTTCCACCCTGAGCTTCATGCTTGGAATCTCAAGAATCCAGACAGAGAAAAAGCAGTGGGCACCAGCTCCTGGTTCTAAACACAGAGCTCTCTGGAAGCACATAGAGACCTGTGAAAAAGCCCATGTCTCTTCTTAGAAGCAAACTGCAAATGCTTAGAAGTGGATTTATGGATCAGCCTCTATTGTCCTGGTGGCTCCAAGCAGGGACCGTGTCCATCTCCTTGTTGACATAGGGAGGTCCTAGAACAAAGAAAGTTGATGACAGAAATATATCCTTTTTCCCAGCACTTGAGTGTGTGTGCTTTAACCTTTAACTCTTGCTTGTTGATGTAGGTGAGATGTCAAATATTTTCTACTGAACTGTTTGGCAACTGTTTAAAGTGTTTTCATCACTCGTCCAGTAAGGTGAGGCCAGGCTCCCTTTACCCGGCTCTGTGAGGGTCGCCTCCCCAACCCTCTCTCCTCTCTGCCACTTCCCCCAGACTGAAACCGGAAAGCCGCGACAAAGAGCAGGGATCAGCCGGGTAGTCACTGTGAATCTGTAATTACTTAAAGTGTTGCTTCCTGTTATTTTGAAAAGAATAATCTCCTAGCACGGAATAGAGACTGAGGTCTTGTGACCCACTGTGAACAAATGATTTAAACTGTGACACAAACAATAAGGAGTCCAGTATCAGATACCGTAATCCCGTTTTCGTCCTCCTTTCATTCTTTGGACTCAGAGAAAAAGGGTGTTACTTCCTCTAGATCACACCTCTGCCATGAGAAAACAAAACAGTGCCTTCTTCCCACTTCAGAATTGGAAGGAACCCATTCCAACTTCTCCTGAGGCTGAACTCATCTGTCTACTTGTTCAGGGTAAACATTTTAAATGGATATATTTCTGTTTAATGTTTAAGACAAAGGTAGAAAGTTCCTGCTAGTTTCCCCTTTGCAAGACCAAGGTCCTCCCATCACCAAAAGGAAAAAGAAAATATAAAAATGCCCAGCAGCGCAAGTTTACTAGATTTTTTTCTTAGTGGCCCTTCTTATTCCCTTAGATAGAGATGATGCTGCTAAAAACACGGACTTTTCAGCTACTGGCAAAATCATAGCACATATGGAACGCACACCGGCAGAAATCGGTTTGGGTGAGCCCGCCATCACCCATTAGCATTTTCATCTTTTCAGTCTGGAGCTTGCGCTCATTTCTTGGAAAGGAAATCTCTGTCTCATTAAAGAAAACTGGTTATGCCAAATGCACGAAAGTAACAGGGGAGGCAGCAGGGTGGGGGTAGGGTGAAGGAAGGTCACTGCATGACTCAGAGAAGCTCAGCTTCTATAATTAATATTTTTAAGCCATCTTACTTCATGTTTAAAATAGAATTATATGGTCAGAGGGAAAAAACTAACACATAGCTAAAGCAGGGTTTCTAAATTATACACATACACACAGACATTATACATATATGTCAAAGCTATACACACATATAACCCCACTAACTAAAGTAGGGGATGTCTTTTACATGTTTATTAGATTCAGGTTCTTAAATCATATATGCCACATAATATAAAATTACCTCAGCTGAATGGTTTACTGGTCAACTTGTTAAAAATCTTTCTACAAGAGTGTTTCAAGTAGCCGTAGGCTCAATTCCTATCCCATAAGTCATTTAGACTTGAGAGGAAGATATATAAAATCAGACTCTTTGGGAACCATGAAGCCTATCTCAGACACAATCTTTGTCTCACTCAACACACTAAGCCATTCAGAGACCCAAGGGCTTTAAAGAGTTCACATACGAGTCAGAGATGGCCTGAAGGATTGCCACCTAAAGATATCCTTTGACATAAAATCTTTCCTCTGTAGAAAACAAATCTTAGGGAATTGATAAAGTATGGTGCACACTTGCTAAACATCAGCTTCAAATTCATATTTAATACATATCAAATTTCTGAATCACCAGTTAGAGAATATGAATGTTGACATGGTTCAATCTACCGGCAAAACCATAACCCTTCGGGGAGTTAAGCTTGGTGGGGTTCATATTTTAACCAAGGGCAGAGGTAAAATAAAGCTGTGCACAATTCCAGAGCAACTCATTTCAGGGACACAATTTAGTTGAAAGCCAACATTACTTGACTGAACCGAACAGGTTTTTAAAGATAAAACTTCAACAAATTATTTTTGATAGGCAAGCAAAGCCTGCAACTCTTCAAACTTTCTTTTGCTATTAAAAAATATTTCAAGGGCGCCTGGGTGGCTCAGTTGGTTTAGCGACTGCCTTCGGCTCAGGTCATGATCCCGGAGACCTGGGATAGAGCCCCGCATCAGGCTCCCTGCTCAGCGGGAAGCCTGCTTCTCCCTCTCTCACTTCCGCTGCTTGTGTTCCCTCTCTGGCTGTGTTTCTCTCTGTCAAATAAATAAAATCTTAAAAAAAAAATATTTCAGGGCATCTGGAAGGCTCAGTTGGTTTAGTGTCTGCCTTCAGCTCAGGTTATGATCTCAGGGTCCTGGGATTGAACCCCACATCTGGCCCTCTGCTCAGTCAGAAGTCTGTTTCTCCCTCTCCCTCTGCTTGTGCTCTCTCTGTCTTAAATAAATAAATAAAATCTTTAAAAATTTTAAAAAATAAAAAGTATTTCATTAAAATGATGTAGCAAAATATATGTTTGTGGAATTTAGTGGAATTTAGTGTGGAATTTATGAGCATCAGGGTCATAAAATGGCAACTCCATACTTAAAATGGAAACAAACAAACAACAACAACAAAAAAAACCCAAAAACAAAACAAAACAAAAAGAAAGGGAACCAGAATGGGAGCATTGGGGAAACACCTCGTGGGGAAGACCACCATTATTAATTTGAGTGTCAAGGAAGCAGCAAATGGAAAATGGTCTGTTTGGTAATAGAGAATTTAAACTCCCTCATATCAAAGTGTTCACTGTTTCAGACATCTGCCAGGCATGTGCCCTGACCCCCTCTTCTGCCTTTCCACTTCTCCCCAATTATTCCAGGGATCCTCCTCCCCTACCCTATTTGTTTCTTTCGCATGTCTCCTTTTTGTTCTTTGTTCTCTTCTAGTCTCCACGTTGTTGACAAAACCTACATTTCATTAGGAAATTAACAATGATGTGTCATTGAAATCATATGCCCACAAATCCAAATGCATATATATAGCGAACACACACATGCACAGTTTGCTCACTATTGTAAATCAAATAAATAGAACGTTCGGGAGCTATTTATAATAGCATGCTTATCAGATGAGTAAGTGAATAACCTAGCATGTCCCTTGGCGCATTCTAAAATAAGAAACACACCAGACCCAATTCCTTAAGAGACATTTTAGGAAATAGGGGAGAAGTCTGAGGATGGTTTGCTCCTTTCCCCATGGCCTCAGTGGCCCTGCAGGGGTACTCTTGTGCACTTTTCTCCAGAATCCTCACCTTCTGAGTTTCCCCTTCCAGCCCATCAATCATCATTTGGTTGTTGGCAAGCTTCTTCTGACCATGTATTTTCACATTAGTTTAAATTCTGCTATACCATACCGACTTGCATGCTCTCACTGTTACAAAGTCCCACTGGTACTGCTCACAATTCCTCAATCACTCAGATATGTGCTAAGGTTCATTTGGGAGATGAAATGTTCCTAAGACCAAGCATACAGTAGTTGCATTTGTGAGGTAGTATGTCAACATATCAAGACAATTCTACCAAGTGAAGAATCAATTTACTCTAGCCAAGTGAAAGAATCCAACTGATTATTTTGGCCTTCCTTCTCCAAAACAAGGAGTTGACTGACTACTTTTTCCTTCCCTCCCCCTCTGGCAATTCAGTTGATCATTTTCTTGGTTTCTTTTGTAGGGTTTCTTTAGGGTCTCTTTCTCTAGGCTTGAATAAGGCATAGGAAAAGGGGGAAAGACAATAAAGAACATGCTGATTTTTAAAGTTAACAAAAACAACTTTCATCTTTAAGAGGAAACAAGGTCCAAGCAACACACACAGACCCCCCATACACACATGTTAACTATAAAAATTAGTTTTAAGTGTACTGAATCTGCTTTCATTTAATTTGCTTAAATGATAAAATAGAATGTTGGTAATGGTGCTATAAAATGACATTCTTATTGGAACAATTATACATCGACACATCATTTTCAGAAAATAACTCATGCAGTGCAGGCACTTGACCAGTAATTCTACTGCTATAAATGTAGGCTATAAGTGAAAATCTGAAATGATCACCAAGATTTATGTAGAAGGCTATTATTCCTTATATCATTGTTATAAACAGCAAAAGACTGGTGGTTACCTACATTCTAACGATAGATGTGCATGTAAAGTATAGTCAATCTGTGGGATTTAATATTAGGTAGACATTGGAAATTAGATTTTCAAAGAGTACTTACATGACAAAAGTGGGTACGATATTCAAGAAGAAAATTCAGGGTATTAAATTGTATCTGTAGCAGTTCTCAAGGTATAAATATATGCAAATAGATATATAGAGTAAAACACAAACATAGAAAAAAAATTGGAATGAAATATACCAAAATAGTGGTTATATTGGGATAGTAGGATTATAAGTGATTTTGATATTATTTTTCTACTTTTCTGTGTTCTTCATATTGTCATTATGCACATGTGTTAAAACTCTTTTAAATCCAAGAAACATTTTGTCATCTGCCTCTGTAACCTTCATCAACTTTATTAAACCTTTTAAGTAATGTGATTAGCACTTATGTTTCCTTCTTTCTAACATTCTTACCTTGATTTTTTTTCCCTCAGCTACTGCTGTTGACTCAATTCCCCAACTTCCCCTTTTGCCTTGTTTGTAGAAACTCTGATAGGGGCCGTCCTTATGCTTTAGACACCTATGTGTTAGCTCTTTGTAACTTTCTCATTCAGGTATCCAAGATGTGATAATCAGCACATCTTGGATAGGAGGTCCTGAAAACAGAACTAAGAAAGGGCTTCAGATATATGTGATTTGAGGGAGAGATCTTTAGTATAAACCAGAAAGGAAGGGGAGTAAGCTGGACAGTGAAGGAGAAAGAGCCAAGGAAGAATGGGGACTTAAGTGAAGTGGAGCTTTACTGGTGTACGGGAGACTGGGGCATAAAACACACTGCAGATGTGTCTCACCTTGCGGCTATGCATGCGGCCAGGCTTTGGTATCCCTAAACCTGGCAGTCATGGGCCATTCGGGAGGGTGGGGGGCTGGTGACACTTGCAGCTCCAGCAGGTGACTCTCAACAACTAATGGCCACCCTCCAGAAAGAACCCAGAACACCTGAGGAGGGGATTAACCAGCTGGCAAAGGAAATCTGAGTGGGGCACCAAAAGAATCTACTGCCCGTAGTAATTTTGGAAAAGAGGAGAAATAAATCATGAGCGCAATTTTAAATGAATTTTAAATTGCCAAAAGGACACACTTTTAAAGTGATGCTCCCATCCCCACTTGGAAGGATGCAGACAGAGTGCTTATTATAGTAGACCATGAACAGATTGGATCATATGAAGGTATTTAAAAGTCCCCCCCCAAAATTTTAACATAGGAACCTAAAGAGATTCCTGCTTAAATGAGCCCCTCTATTACTCCAAGATCCTGAGAAAGTTTGAACAGAAGGTATATTTAATTTCCTCTAACATTAATATTTTTTCCATACAACTGTGAGTCTTCAAAACAGGTGCTAGAGCTCCCCTAGAGATGGCTTAATTCTGGAATCGGATGAAAGGGCTCCTTGGTCCACTGGTGCAAATTACTGAGATGCTGGGATAAGAGGATCTATAAACTCTGCTAGAAAAACCTCCACCATTCCCAGCTTTGATGTTTTGGTTTTGCCAGCAAATACGAGATACTTTCCAAATGTTCCTCTTCATTCACTCATGCTCTGTGAGCTAAGCTGGGGGCTAGCTGAGGGATCACTCTGTAGCAGAACGACTTCGGTCTTGTGAGGATAACCTCAGGTCTTTTCAAGTCTAGGTCTGCAGGTTCAGAATCTGCTGTCACCTGAATGAGGAAGTCAAATCCATTACCTGCTGTTACCCGAAAACTTCTCCTTTTCAACATCTTATAATCTTACTGCATAGACTTCAAAAAAGAGCATGTTTTTCTCTCTAACTTCCTCATGGATCAAACAAAAGATGCCCCAAAGCGGATAGCAAAAATGCCGACAAGTATTCTAACACAGAAGGTGCAGAATAGGAAAAAGAGATGGTTAGACATGCTAGAAAAGAATGAGAGGAGTGGAAAGGAAAAGAGACATTTGAAACATCTTTCTCTTTACTAAGCCATTTGTCTCTCAACTTTTTTGTGGCTCCAGTGATAGTCTTCAGGAAACTTGGTGATGTCATTTCCTTTCAATCGGCCAGTTACATAAAGGTTGGGAAACTGCCAAGTAAAACAGCCCTCAAACAGATGGCCATGTGTGTAAATGCCAGAAAGTGAGAACTGCCATTTGCAGTTCTTTTTTTTTTTTTTTTTTTTTACCCCACACATGGTATAATGTTTATTTTACAACCTCTCTTATAGACTTATGTGGATCATTCTTGTCATTTTTCTAGGGAAAAAAAAATCCCAAAGGAAGCACTCATAAAATACAAAAGACAAATCATGAAATAGTGAAAAATAAGGTCACAAGCAGAAGTGAGCATTGCATTGAAAGAATATAAACCATCAAAGAGTGGCCCATGTAATGTTCTTCCGGCGGGGGGGGGGGGGGGGAAGGGGCGGTGGAGAATCAAACATGCCAGGAAAAAAACATCTCTAACTGTCAGGAAATTTCAAGTGAAGGAGATTCCACAGCAAGGCAACAAATTTGTCTTATGATCTTCAAGAAATTAGAAATGAAGTGTCTACACGGTTTACAAAAAGTCATACTTTCTCGATTTGCTTTTATCCCTTCAAAACAGATCTAAATGTAGCTACAGAGTTCCTTCACAGTGAGTGGTCTATGTATCTCCCCGTTCCAAGTACATATTGATGCAATCAAGAGGAGTTTACACTTTTGTAACTGTGAAGAATTTCAGTTATGCATAATAAAACACAGCAAGGAGTTTGAGGCTTTTCAGCTTCGAAATCTGAATTCTGTTCTTGCAGTCTGCCATGACTGATAACAGCATTTTCTGTCCTTGCAGCTAATGAAAATGAAACCTAGGTGTTCTTTGAATACCTAGGACAGCACGTGTTATGTGGGTTCAAAGAAAAGTTAAGTTCCACCTTCATAACTTCTATCAATTATCTTCCTTTGATATTTCATTATTTCAGTTGAATAAAGACATGTAAATTTTTAAAAAAATCTAACCTTAAATCCAAATGACATAGATATCAATGTGGGGAGGGCAGGGGATATAGGAGTAGGCTAATCATGGGCCTTCTTTTGATTGTTTTCTTCTTTGTTGAAATGTCCCTTTTATTTCCATGGGGATTAAAGATTTTATTTCTCTTTCATCCATCGAATTTCCACAAGTATATAATTATGCATTCTAGTCTCTACTTGAGTAGATAGCCATAAAATGCCAGATTTATTATTTCTCAGATATTTATTAAACAGCAATTATCAGCCAATGACTGAGCCAGAAAGGAGTAATAGATAAAGAGGTACCAAGTCAAATGCATTACCTGCTGTTACCCGAAAACTCCTCCTTTTCAACACCTTATAATCCTACTGCATAGACTCCAAAAAAGAGCATGTTTTTCTCTCTAAGAGATCTCTCTAGAGAGATCACTACTGAAACAGGTCAAAATATTTTCAGATTTTTTATTTTAATATTAATTTTTTGTCTTTTCAGAGCTTCTACCTACTTTTGTGCCATTCCAACAACTGGGGCCCGGGAATATCTTTGGAACTCTGTTATTTCCTGTGAGTTCTATACCTCTTAGGTTGGGGAAGGATAATTTTAGAGACCCTATTACCTTGAGGTAGGATTGTGTCCTCAAAAGGGTTTTCTGCTTATTTTGGATCCTGCTGCCTGAACTCCACCAAGCAGAGTAATAAGTTCCATATGCCCATTTTTTTTGAAGAACACATTTTCAAAGCAGCAAATGTTTTGACGGATTGGCTCTTGGAGAACCTGAATACTGTTATACACATCGTTTAGCATTTCACAAGACCCCTACTGTTAAATTCTGGGAACCAAGCCAGGGTAACCTACCTACTGGTGCTCTAAGTAACATAAAAATATTGAGAATTCTTAGCCATCATGCTTCACTAAGACATATCTGGAATGTGAGGATTTCATTACTGCCTTGGAACTGTGTGTGTGTGTGTGTGTGTGTGTGTGTGTGTGTGTGTGTACATTACAAGTAAAAGAAAGGAACACGCCCTTAGAATCAAGAAATGAACAAAAAAACTTGAACTTTTAAATCTTTCATCTAAAGTAATCATTGAATTCTGAACTTAAAGATACAAGAAACAATGGAAAGAGAAAAAAAAATACAATAGCGAGTATGTAGTAAGTTTTAATGTTGTTTTCTCCAGGTAAGGAGTTTCATAAAGCCTTCTTGCTTGCTTCATGTTATCATCTCTGTGCATCCTGTATTACTCACACGCATAAACATTCTTTGAATGTCTTCCCAGATTTGCTTAAATCTAATATTCTTGAGGGACATCTCTTCCTTCCTTCCCCGACCCCCACCCTGGGATTCTGAATCAGTAAGCCTGGGGTTGGGCCTTGGAATTTCTGTTTTTAAAAATCACCTCAAGTCTTTCTCAGGACCCAGTATGAAACCTCTAAGAAATTTTAGGAAACGCTTCAAAGGCCAAAAATCAAAACTATATCTGTGTATATTCACCAAATCCGCTATTCTAAATTATTTTTTCTTTAATTTATTAGCTTCTAAATTACTGTCACGGAATCTATCTTTTTGTTAAAATCTTATTTCTGTGTTTGATCTTCCACATTGTTCCTATATCTGTCTTGCCTGAGTCCATGCAACAAAAATACCATAGGTGGGAGGCTTATAAACAGCAGAAATTTATTTCTCACATTTCTGGAGGCTGGGAAGTGCAAGATCAAAGCAGCAGCAGAGTCAGTGTCTGGGCTGTTCTCTGTGGTTCATGGCCAGTGCCTTGGACCGGTAACCTCACGGGACAAACGGGACAAGAGAGATTGCTGGGGTTTCTTTTATACAGGCACTACTGGCTGCTCATGAGGGCTCCATCCCCATGACCTACTCGCCTCCTGAAAACCCCATCTACTAATATATTACATTGAGGGAATATGTTTCAATGTATGAATTTTAGAGGGACCCACATATTTTGTCCATACCATGTCTCTTTGGGGAAAATATTATCCACAGGTGATCGGAGGATCCAAAGTGATAAACAAAATTTTTAATTATTTGTTATGGTAAGAAATGATAAACTGCAGTCACATAGTTCCTTA
Source organism: Spilogale gracilis (assembly GCA_004023965.1). Classification (NCBI taxonomy): domain Eukaryota; kingdom Metazoa; phylum Chordata; class Mammalia; order Carnivora; family Mephitidae; genus Spilogale; species Spilogale gracilis. The sequence continues at coordinate 152,922 of PITA01002101.1, read as the reverse complement.
CAGAAATGGGGTTCAAAAAAAAGAAAAAAAATGGGGTTCATTAGGGAAGGGGGTACAAAGAACTTGAAGATAAAATGTTAAGAATTGTTGCTCACAAACAGTCATGCAATCCAACAGTTTCTGATCACATAAGGCAGTAGACGTTTTTACTTGATTTATTAAATATGGACTGCATATGGAGGCCATATAGCAAGGAATGCAGTCAGATGACTACGTTAAAGTCTCAGTTACACTCTTTAGAACATTGAGATTTTGAGCCTGTTATCTTCTCTAACCTTTTAGAAGCCTCTTTTCCCTCATCTGTTAAAAGGAAGATTACTGCATAGAGCCAACCTGAGATTTAGAGAGATAATCTATATAGAGTCTGACATGTGGTAGGTGCCCAGAAATTTTTACCTTTATCATTATGATTAATATCACAGTTATTAAAATATTAATTTATGGTCTTCTATAGGTCAGCCATCTACAACACAGCCCAAGAGCCCTGTTCCATAGGGACCCTAGAGCAATGGAAGGAAATTAAATAAATATTGAATATAAAAATAAGACAGAATTTCAGAGAACACTAAATATTAGGAAATTTGAACCAGGCAGAGAAATTTTAATACAATCAATTCCATTCACACATTTATCCAGCAAACATGTACTGAGAACCAACTTTGTGCTAGGTGTCATGCGGGATAGAATTAAAATGTCATTGTGCCTTAAGTAGCTATCCATCCAATCTGTGAGATAAAACTTAGAAAAATAACCACAATACAGTACACAATGTTTTAGCAGGCATTACAGATGGACATAAAACATACTTAGAAATTCAAAAGTCTGGGCACCTGGGTGGCTCAGTGGGTTAAGGCCTCTGCCTTTGGCTCAGGTCATGATATCAGGGTCCTGGGATCGAGGCCTGCATCGAGCTCTCTGCTCAGCAGGGAGCCTGCTTCCTCCTCTCTCTCTCTCTGACTACTTGTGATCTCTCTCTCTCTGTCAAATAAATAAATAAAATCTTAAAAAAAAAAAGAAATTCAAAAGTCTGAGAGACTTCTTACTGACAGAATCAGGGAAGAATATCAGGGAGAAAATCATATTTTGAAGTAGGCTCTTTGTGAAATTTCTGGAGAAGTGCTGGGCAGGAAAGAATAGAGCATTCTGTCAGAAGAAAACATGTCCAAACGGGCTGGAGTGCATGAAAAGGAGTGATGAAGTTTTAAAGGAATTTCAAAACTGATCATGTGACATGGGATACACTTCTGTAAAGCACAGGAAGTCATTGAAGGTTTCTGAGTGAGGAACTGCCGTAGTCTGGCCAAACCACCTTCACCCAGCCGGATCATCTAGAAAAGACTGGGCAGGAGGCAAGCTGGCTGCACAGAACTTAGCTGGAGGCATTAAAGTCAACCCAGGAGAAGTCAGAAAACCCACTTTAGAATGTCCTTCTCCTGAGTTTAGCCATTGGTCTCTCTCTTCCTCAGATACATTTACTTATGATTCCTCCATCTCGCTGTCACCATCTTTGAAGGAATATTTTTGATTTTTGCTTCTTTTTCGCCAAAAGAGTCTTCAAATATTTCTTAGTTAAGAAATACACAGGAGGGTAGGTTGACCAGGATGCATAGAGAGTAACTGTTGTTCTTCACAGAAAGTAGTGATAACCCTCCCTTATTAGGGACACAGTAGGCACATACAGAGCTGGTTGCTCTGCACACAGCTCTTCAATTTTCAAACAACTTCCTGAGAATGGTACTAGGATTTCCATTTCAAAGATGGAGAAACTGGCTTAGCTAGGCTCATTCCACACAGGATCTAAGGATACTGGGTTAATGTTGTTTTCCTCAGGAAGAACCCAGGATTCACTCACTCTGGAAGAGTTTGACACTTTGTTCTATTCTTAATTCTAGCTTTCAGTCAGAACACAATAATGATCAGTGTTCACTAAATCTGAGGGAACCCAGTCCGACGGTCCATGAGGGAATGAATAACGAGGAGGAAGGAATGGCTGGCAGTTCTCGGACATGAGGTTCCAGGCGCCAGAGGGTAGAAATGGAGCAGAAAAATTAGATTGATGATGACATTGTTAATTCTTAATATAAATAACGCCTTATAATATCACTGTAGATGTTGTAGCGACACCAAGGAAATTGTATCTGAGGCTTTCTGAAGAAGTATACTCAGTTGATTGAAACTCATCAGACTAAATGGACAGAATTACAGTACAGTTGAATATTCTCAGTAGAGACAAATAATCCCTGGACTTCGAGAATAAGCTTGGGCTTCAAGAATGGCCACTACAGTGGGTCTAATACCCAGTAGGCTTTCCTCCTAACGGCATCTAAAATCAAGGAAATGTATTTCATCTTTGTGATTTGATTACAACCATGGAGTGTCTGGTGAAACCAGATCAGGTTGAATAATGAAAGCATGAAATTGCTTTCCATTTTTCACTGGAAAAATGAGAATACTTAATAGAAACCAGGCATGAAGTGGGATCTATGAACCCATTTTATCAAAATGTCCCGTTGGCCATAAGTCTCGTGGAAAAAAAAATGTGGATTCTTCCTCTTGGCAACCCTAAATATTCCTGTTTTATCCTCAGAAATAAAGGCAGCCTAACGTGCTGCCCAGCCACCAAAGCTCAATGACCAGATGAGGCCGTGTGGTGAAAGAGCCCATTTTCCCTTTTATTTCTGGCTGCACACTTTTCCTGGGGTCTTTCTCTTTCTGCAGTCCCTCATCAGACTCATTATAACTGCTTATGTCTGAAAAGGACACCTTGTTTGTAAATGTTGCAGAGGAGGACTAATTGCATGATATGGTACAATAAACTGTCATGCTCATCATGCTTTTCCACCTCACTAAGCCGGAAGCTAAATGTCAGAGGAAAGGCCTCCTCAAGGTTTTACAGGGTGGGAAATTTTGACTGTAGAGAAAATTAGACTAAAAATAATTTATTCAGAATCTATCCATCCATCAGTTTCACCAGTCGTCATTATCTGCATGGCACTCTGCTAGGTGTTATGGGGAAACTTTTTGAAAAGTAATTATGTACAACTGGAAATTATACTTCTGTGACACATCCAAGTGGACATGCGCAATGCTCTGGAGATAAACACAGAGGTGATGTAAACCATGAGAACACAACACTGGACCAGGTTTAATGAAATGTGTTCTCAGAAGATGGGCATGAGAGCCCTGAGAGCCTTTTCTCTGGCATTTCATTAGGATGCTGAGGCCATGTCATTTCCAAGTGTTGGATGTGGAATAAGCTGTCTATTTTACATCTAAGAGATTGTGTCTCAGGATTATTTTTATATTTTTATGCATGTAAAAATTGATATGTGGCTTATTATAACAATATGCTGTATGTATTATATGAAATCACATTTAATTTATATGCATATCTGTGTGATTGGTAGGTAGAAAGAAAGAAAAGAAAAAGAGGAAGAGGAAAGGAAGAAAGGAAAGAGAGTGTGAAAAGAAAGCCTGTGCCTTTCCTTCCTCAATAAAGTGAATGCAATTTTCCACAAATGAAAGTACAAAGGTCACTTTCTATTTTTTCTTAAAAATATAATTTCTGAGCTTCACTCACCAAGGTTGAAAAGTTTGGTATCAGTTTTTCTTGGGGTCTGAAAGTTCATAGATGTCACAGAAGAGATCTGTCCATCACCATCTTCCTATGTCTTCTTCCACAACACTGGAGCTGGTTGGGTGCCATCCTCTTTCACCGGTTTCACACCAGGTCACTGGCTCAGCCACTTGCCCAGACCACACGTGGATGGTGGGGGCCAGGGTGAGGACCCGCAGGGATCATGGGAACCCCAACTTTTAACCCCAGCTTTTAAGTACCCATCACCTCATCTGAGAATCTGCTGCATTTGAGAGGAAGAGACTTGCAACTCTCTTTCTCTGGTTCCCACTGTCCAACCACTTTCTTGATGTGAGGGCACTTTCCTTTAAGTTCTCAGGAATCCAGTCCATTTTAGACAAGGCAGATTAAACACCTCTGCAGGTTAAAACTTGAAAAAATAAAGAAAAAATAACATTTCTCCTGAGTTAAGAGAAATCCAAACTAAAGAATTCAAAGACTTATCTCTCCCCTTGAGAAGAAGATGGAAACATATCTGTCACTTTTCTCATATCACAGATAAAAATTATTCATAAATACGGATATTATTGCCATCTACTTATCTACATCTGTATATACATCTACATATATATTATCTGTATCTCTTTACATAGCAATCTAAATCTACATATCTACTATCTATATTGATATCACAATTTATTTCTTTTTTTAATTTAAATTCAAGTTAGTTAGCATATAGTGCATTATTGGCTTCAGGGTAGAATTTAGTGAGTCATCAGTTGCATATAACACCCAATGCTCAGTGTATCAAGTGCCCTCCTTAATGCTTATCACCCAGTTAGTTACCCCCAACTCCCCCACCCCTGCCTTCCCTCCAGCAGTTTGTTCCCTAGAGTTAAGAGTCCTTTATGGTTTGCTTCTCTCTCTGTTTTTATCTTATTTTTCTTTAACGGATCCTTTGCCATATTGTGTTGTCAACAAATCAGCTTGATGCACTTATTATCTCTTATTAGCCATACCATTCCCTTGGAAATAATTACAAAGTCAAAAGAACTGTAGGGCTGAAAAGAATCTCAGAGTTGCTTATTTGGTATCTCCTAAACTGAATATTGCAGCCCAACATTTACAGTATTATCACACTCACATGAAATAGTGTGTGTGTGTGTGTGTGTATATGTGTGTGTGTGTGTGTGTGTATATATATATTTCTTGAAATCAACTCACTTATTTTTTGAAAACATGTTTTCTAGGGTTACCTAGGTGGCTCAGTCAGTTAAATATCTGTCTTCGGCTCAGGCCATGATCCCTGAGTCCTGGGGATGGAGCCCTCTGTTGGGCTCTCTGCTCAGTGGACAGCCTACTTCTCCCTCTCCTCCTGCTGCTCCCCTGCCTGTGCTTTCTCTCACTCTCTCTACCACTATCTGTCAAAAAATAAATAAATAAAATCTTAAAACATGTTATTTTAAAAGTAAATCTTATTAGCACAAGTGGACAAAAACTTGCCAAAAAATTGCCTGAAAGTAAATAAAATGAAAACAAAATGTTTTTCAGTCCTAACTGTTATAATAGGCAAAGATTTTGAATTTGAGACTGCTCCTTGTCCCATTTTTTCATGACCAAAAAGAGAATTTAAAAGGAAATAACTTTCCCATCATGCAATTTTTTTTCTTGTTTAATTCTGAGTTCTATATGTCACTTAAAAAAATATGCATCACACTTTGGAAGATACTGGTGTTCATTTCTTTCACTTTGATCAAGAATTGAGCTTCAAAGATGGGTTTATAACATTCTCCTGAAAATCTGAAAGTAAGTTTTGGGTTTCTTGACCTTGAGCCCCGTGCATTTGGCCACATTATCCACCTACCCTGCCTATAAGTTATTACGGAGCTATTCATCTATCCGTAGCCTGTCACTTTAACTTGATGGCAAGCTCACTTGCTTGAGCTCAGGAGCTTTGACAATGTTCTTTGTATACTCTCTTGCACACTGTGTCTTTCACTCTATAGCACTCGATTCAGAAATAAAGCTTGATTTGATGTGAAATGCCTGTGTTGTTACCATGAAATGTATGTGAGGAAATCGAAATTGCCCCTCTCTCATCTCCAGATTATCATAAATGGCCATCCTTGCCAGGCATTGTGCAAGAGGCTTGGGTGAGTGAGACACAGCCTCTGCCACTGGAAATCCAGGTGGCGGTGGGAAGGATGAGAGATGAGCAGGGGGAAGGCTTGCATAGATATAACTCTCCTAAAGGCAAGATATGCAACAAGAGCCCTAGAATGAAGAACTAAGGAGCACAGAGGAAAGAACCCTTATGAGAGTAAAAACAGATGAGAAATCAAAGTGGAAAGTGAAGGGAGGTGGAAGGGGAGGAAGATGAAGAAGAAGAGAAAGAGGAAACCATATTGGTTCAGAAAGACTAGAACTCTTTGTGAAGCTGAAGGAGGACCAGCTCAGTTCAAACTGAAATGCTAGGGAAGTCTCAGTGAGGTCAAGATTAGAGTATAATACCCAGAACTACCCGCAGCAAGGTAGTTCAATCAGAGTGACTTCTGAAATCGATGTCTAGCTTGTGGAGCTGGGTTGGCCACACTGATTTATGGTCTCTGACTCCAGCCTACTTAACATGGCCATTCTGAGATCATGCTGGTGGTCTAATGATTTGCTGCAGGCCAGTCTCTATAGTGCCAGATGGGGAGCTTGGAGCCATGGGCCACCCAAGCCTGCAGGTAATGGAGCAAATGTTGAGGAGCAGTCCACCCAGGCTGCCGAGGCTGGGCCAAGATGTACAGCCTGAGCTAATAGAAAATTGCCTTGTGTTCCATAGAGGAAATTTTTTTCTTTTCCTTGTTTCTTAACTTGCCTAAAGGGCAATTTATCTGCATGAATTCAGGCTTCCAAGAAAATTTGTTCCTTGGGTAATATCCATCTACAATTACCCTTCGTTGCCATTTTACCGTAAACAGGAGAAAGCTCAGGGCAGCTGTGTTGGCAGAATCTGTCACTACTGTGTTTTTACAAAAATCTAGCAGCTTCCCAACCCCTCTTTTTTTAGCACCCCTCCACGGGTTCCCACCCTCACACCCCTGCCACCCATCCCCAACTCTACTCTTTCTTGGGACTCTTATTATTTTTCTTGGAGATGTTCTTCTACATGTCAACCAACCATAGTAATTGGCCCTGGTATGCTGGAGCATTATGGGGCCCCTGGAGAGGTTTCACACTTATGTCAGTGGAAGGAGATTACCCAAGTTCACTGCAAGAGAACTAATTAGCATCTAACACCAAACCATCTCCAGAGACTGTGATGGTCTTGATGTCTAAACAAAAGTCACAGGCCAAACCCCTCGCCTCTACTGCTCACTTCACACCCAAATACAAGAAATCAATCTTTTCACATTCTTCTTGTACTTGACAAGTTCAGTCATTTCTATCATCTAGTCAAATACTTTGTCATCTGAATAATCCCATGAAAGGGGATTATTCTAGCATAGTACTTAGTGCAGAACTGATGCTCAAACCAAATGATCTGCCAAATGAATGACTGGTGAGATTTCAGGAATACTCTGGTAAGTTAAACGCAAAGGTTAAATAGATATATGGATACCTGTTACCTTTCTGATAATTCAACCTATTGTTGAAGTCACATTACCTATTGATTTCCTGTAGGTTACTCATAGTTCAAGTACCAATAGTCCACATGTGACTTCTTGATAATATTCTTGATGGTACTTTGCAAATTCTAAAGCATGGAAGTGTTGCTTTAACCTACATGATTTATTTGTTTAATTAATAATGCCTATAACCTGTAAAAAGCACTATTATTGCTTTGGGAGGTCGACTATGATGCTTCCAAGATATCATCCTCACAGAGCTGTCCTGAGAAGGAGTATATGAATAAGTAGAGGAGGTGTTAAGAAATAGAAGAAGGTAGAGATCACTATCCTGTCTATAGCATGGGCCTCAAAACAGGGGAGAGGAAACAGGTCAAAGCACTGACTCCAAGTTTCCAGACACACTCGATGTTTTCCTGGGACAGCCTTGTTATTCAGAAGAGTCGGATCTGGCAGACAGAATATGCCAGAAAGATTCTAGTCTGCATGCTTTGTGAAGTCAGGTGACTAGCAATCAGTATCGTGATTCCAAGTGGTACACCTGGTTAACAGCTGACCTCCTGTCAGTAGCTGAGGATGCAGGCATAAGAAAAGTATGTTGGAAAAGCTAGGCAAGAACTCTAGTAAAGGTTGAATTGGATCTCTCCCTCAACCATAGATTGAAGTCCTAACCCCAGGATCTGAGACTATGACCTTATTTGGAAATGGAGTTATTGCAGAATTAACTACTTAAAATGAGAATATAGGGAAGTAGGATGGGCCTCTAATCCAATATGACTGATCTCCTCATGAAAGAAAAAATTTGGACATAGACACACACACGGGTAAGGAGAACGCCGTGTAAAGATAAAAGCAGAGATTGGGATAAAGTAACAGAAGCCAAGAAATACCAAATAGTGCCAGTAAACCACCAGAATCTCGGAAAAAGGTACAGAACAGATGTCTCCCTCTCGGTCCTCAGAAGGAACCAACACTACTGACACCTTGATCTCAGACTTCCAGCCTTCACAACTGTGAGGCAATAAATCTCTGTTGTTGAAGCCACTGGTTTTGTGGTACATTGTTAGGGCACTCCCAGGGAACAAATACAAACTTCCCTCAAGTCAGCTGGCAAAGCTCCAGGAAACTGGGGTAAAAATCAGGACACCAAGGCCCAAAGGCAGTCATGGGGACTCGGCGGATGTGGTAGACTTAAGTGGGGGACGGCTGCAAATTGTCCAAGCTTTCTTTGTCCCCATCCCACAAATCCCAGACACTGGAAACAAAGCAAGCCCCGATCTCACACACTACCCATTCATGGGCCCAAACCTCCCATTGCACTGAACACTCCAGCCAGACTAGCCCAAAGCCTGAGGGGGTAGAGAACACAGACTGATATCCCTTTGCCTGTAGGGAAAGGTGGCCAGCAAAATTGGAATCTTACCGAGAAGGAGGAATCAGAAGTTGTTGCCAGCCAACTCTGAGTTTGTGGTTCTTTTCCTGATACCCTCCTGCAGCCGCCCCCCTAGATTTTGTTTGTTGATGATACCTACCAACCCTTTGGCTCTTAAACAGGTTGGGCTCTAGAGATTCAGATCTGAGTGTACCTGCCAATAGCCTAGGTTCCCCAAACATCTGCCTTGCAAACATCAGCCCCAATATTGTTTATAATATTTGAATGATTCTTCAGTGGATTTTGCTTTTTGGATTTAGATCTGTGTATACATGCCATGAACCTAGAGCACTTAACTGTTCAGCCTGTGTTCACCATTATCCCACTTGCCATTTGGGTTCCTTCCTGGGCTCCACCCTCTAGTCTCCAGTTGGGTGTCCTCTTTGACTTCCTCCTGAGCCACACCCCCAGACACTATTTCTGCTAAGTCTGCCTGATGGGACAGGACATCTCCCAAACAGGCGGCCAACAGACAGATTGGGAAATCATATGAGCCAAAACAGCTGCTGTGGAATTGTTCGATAATCTAACATAGCACAAGTACAGAAAATGACTAGCTATCCCAAGAAGCACAGCATTTTAGAGTAAGAAGGAATTTCAGAAATATATCTAATACAGAGATATATAGAGATAGAAAAATGGATTAGCGATTTCAGAACTGTAAAGCTCGCTATTTGAAGAGCCAGCCCTTAGGGGCTGAGGGAAACAGGAGACATGCCACCAAGCCTCAGTAAAGCTAAGATGAGCAGCTAAGTGGACCATGCTGCTGGCACCACCTGTGGCAGAGGGTAGAGAGAGTGAGAGCAGAAGAGCTTTAAAAAAGAGAAGAGTCTTCCGATACTGGGTAGAGACCACATCAGGGAATTAATACGCTGGCTGTTCTCAGCCTTTGGTGTAGAAGATACAGATAGCCAGTCCTAAAGATTTAGGGTCTTTGGAGTAGTGACCTAGAGTCTGTGTTTTTCCCAACACCCTCCTCTCCCATAATTCTGATGCAGACCAAAATGCAAGACTCATTACTGATGTGAACATCATAAAGACTTGGTTTATATCCCAGTCTATCGTAGCCTGTGTGTGAGCACATGTTTATGCTTGGGTCAGGATTGGTGGGGGGAAACGGAGAGATGATTTTTAAAAGGTGACCTAAGAATTTGTAAAAGGTAAAGGAAAGACACATTCACAGTAACCGCATTTAAGTATTTGCTAAACCATGAGCATGAAGAATTAATATTGAATCTGAATTTGAAGAAGGGGTCTGGACTGCCCATGACAGGGAGACAGGGAAAGAGGCAAATGAGTCATTTCCTTGCTCCAGTGTGTGGCGTGAATGCAGTCTGTAATCCGATGGACTTCCCTTGACCCTAGATCCTGGGAGTGCCCAGCGTGTCAGCACCGGAGCCCTTTAAAGGCATTAGCAGAGCTTCCAAGCAGAAGAAAGAGGCAAGTTGTCCAGGGCTGCCTACAACTGAAACCAGAGCTGTGCGGACCCTAGGCCAAGAGCACATCTGGCCACATCTGACACACGCACGCACGCACAGATGCACACACACGCACACGCACACACACACACACACACACAGACATGAAAAAGGATCCCATGTTGGTTTTTTTAGCCATCATAGTGTAGGAGTCACATTGTTAATACCTTTGCAAACAGCTAGCACTTAGTCATTTTCACAGCTGATGGATCGTGTTTCCGTTAGCCTTTTGGACGACATTAAAAAAAAAAAAAAAGAGCAAGCATATAGTCTACACCGAAATTATCAGGGACAATGAGCTAGAATCGTCCATGTTCCCCTTTTTCTTCTTTTGCCCTGTGCATAGACATGCATATATTTTTGAAAACAAGGAAGAATTTGAGACACTATGAAACTTTTGTAAAGTATTCCTCTGAATCACCCACAAGTCATCCAAAAGGAGGCCTCTCCATCCCTTCCAGTAAATGTTATTCCAGTTCATGACTGTGCTTGCTGGCTGCTGCGAGGTCCCTGGGAATGACTTGGACCTGGCAAGACAGGCCCTTCGGGTAATGGCCTTCTCTGCCTGCTGGGAAGAATCATTTTTCAGTTCAAGAACAAATAGCATCTTTTGCATTTCCATTGTTGGTTTTATTAACCAACTGTCTGCTTAAGACACTTCAACCTAAATCCTAAATCTTGCTCATTTGGATCGATTTCTAAGTCTTAGCAATCGATATTTTCATATATTCATCCACAAGTGGACATTGAACACTTACCTTGTGCTCTATACTACATAATCATTATCTGGAAAGAAGCATTCTATAGGCAGTATAAAACCCATACACAGCCAAGAATTCTTGGTTCATGTGAGATTAGATAGGTAATGAAGTGTCAAAATTAGGTAGACGTTCAAATTCCAAACAATCTTCTCTTTTTTATAGTGTATTTGGACACCAGAGGCATCATTCAGAAATTATCCAAAGTGGAGTTTTGAGCCCAGCTGTAAAACCAAGCTCTGGTTCACATGCCCACCTAAGGCTTCAAATGATCCTGGGTTCTGTGTAGGGATACTAGCAATAGGCTTAATGAGAGTCATTCTGTCTCTACTTTTTTAGTCCACAGTGGTTGAATTAAACTCTGAATTTTAAATTTCATTTAAATATGGAAATGCAGGGATGCTATAAATGCATTTTTTACTTCCCAATGTATATTCAGACAAACAGTTTTCTTATTTCTTATATTCTGGGTGACTTTGTGATAGCAGCAGTGGGGAGAAGATGTTTCTAAGAAAAGAGGTTGCCACTAAGTACACTTGAGTGAGATGATCATTTTGTTATGATGAAAACATACTTATTTATTTTTTAAAAACAAATTGCAGGTCTGTATCTACACAGGTTAAATTTAAACTCTTCAAGTCTCTCTGTGATTTAGCTACTATATATACCTCTGTGTTATCCCAGGATCACGTAGAAGTAGATACCAAGGTAGCATTGGATTTATAAGAGATTTACTGAAGGAGGGACAAGAAAAGTCAAGGAGACCCTTAAGATGGAAACACGGGTCTGCCATCGGAGTGGGGAGAGAGGGAGAGAAGAAGGCTTGGGTTGAAAAGTTGCAGATGGCAATGCATTTCTAAGAAAGTTTTGGCCAGGCTGACGGAAACTCAGTGTTGGTAGAAGGTCCTGGGTCTCACAGCAATTGGCCTACATGAGTTCCCCCAATGCAACCTGTACCCTTAGCTCAATCATCAACTAAGAGCAGCTCTTGAGCAACATGACTTAACACAGACAGTAATGGAGCCCAAAGGACAGCCCCTGAGACCTCAGTCATTCATCCCTACAGCAGCAGACATGAGCAACCCACTTCAATGTTCACGATTCTGTACCACTATAAGCATCATCATAACCAAAGCTGGAGGGATGTGTTTGTTCATCCATGTGTTGAACAAATCTTTATTAAACCTTTACAATGTGTCAGGCCCCATGCCCTGTGTTATAAATTCTATAGGAAACAAGCAAGGTCTCTGTCCTCATAAAATATACTGTCTAGCATATTAATTCCCTTGAAAATATGGCCTGAGAATTGAGGGTCTCCTAGCCTAAAGACCTATCGCCCACTTCTAATGGTTAAGAAAAGGACAATTTTTGGATCTTCATTCATGGTGTCTATTTTGGAGTTAAGTTTGTTGTCCTTTACTTATTAGAATCTGCACAGAAATTCATCACAACTATATAAAATGATCCTGCTTGTGGTCTATTCTCATTTTTTTTAATTTTACTACATTGGGTTGAATAATGATGTAAGTCCGTATTTCTCAAATGTGTCTGTGGGAGAGTTTCCTCCAATAGTTAAATGTGACATCTAGAATAAGCTCATGCTTATTCCCATGTACTACAAAGCCTGAAATTCCATCATTAAAAATCAATCCTTTTGGAAAAAGAAAAATCAATCCCTTTGAGACCAGGCATTTTTTTTTCAAATTGTCAATATTTTGAGAGAAATCACGTACACATCACTAACAACTTTGTGTGGGTGAGGCTATCAGCCCACTTTTCCTGTTCATTGGATGAGGGGAATGAATGTCACATTGGAATTACTAGATGCCTGGAGGTGAGAGGGATCAGAACTGATAAACTTTAAGTTCGTCTGTGGTCAAGACAGAGAAAGTGAAAAACACGAAGTTGCAACATCATCAGTGAGATGAACAGTGACGGTAAACTTGGTCTGCAAGAACCCAGGAGAAGGATTATTTCTGGACATATTCTGGCATTTTTCTTATGCTGTCATTGCAAAGGCATGCAAAGCAACACACATTTCAAACTAGACCTGATTATGTAGAAGAGTGAAAAACTAGATTTTAGCTTGAATAAATATGGGAGTTTCTGTTCATATTCGCCACCTTCAGAGTTATCCTCAAGTTAAATTGTTTCACAGATGAAAATGGGTTTGGATGGCCTTCAACTTGCTTTTTACATTATCCATTCCTGTTTGTTCATCTAGGTGAAGATCCTATATCCTGAGCTCTACCCAGGTCTCCCTGACCACTGTATCATGCTCAGGATCATTTCCAGCTTCCTACATACTACTACTACTACTGCTAATAATAATTATTATAATTATTAATAATAATAATTATTATTATTATAGTACACCAGAACCCATCAAGTGCTTTATCTGTACCAGTCTTTTACATGTATTATCACATTTAACACCCACAACCCCATCAGGTGCCTAGGTTCTGTTATCCCCATTTCATAGATGAATACACTGAGGCTCAGGAAGGTTCAGTAACTCACATAGAAGAGCTGGGTTTTAAATGCAGACTTATCTGGCAGTAAAGCCCATACACTTAACTCATACTTGAATTTTGGCTGCTAGTTCAAGGTGATGGGCGCTGGGTCCATTCCAAAATCTCTCCTAGGGAGTGGTTCCTCCTCACATACTACTCTGAACACCCTGTGCCCTGCTTTGTGTTAGTACATGTGTTTGAGTGTAAGCTGAAGACATGACTTACACTTACCAGACTGGGCTTCAGAAATCTTGACACAGGACCCATGCCATATCAGTTAACTCTGGGCTGGAATTGGGGATCTAGTTGAGTTTTTTGTAATAGCTCAGTATTATGTCCCTCCATGCTTCTGTGTCTCCATGTTCAATAAGGTTTCTGGGTAAAAACTGAAAATTATTCTTCTTTTTCTTTAGGAGAGACTATCACAAATGGCAAATGATTTTTATCACGATCTCCTGGTATGATTTCTAAGCAGATATAATGAGGCCACAGGAATGGTCTGGTATTCTCTTTGAAATCTAAATCAAGCCATGTGATTGATTAAATTATAAGTAATCACTATTTGTGGCACATCAATTCACTCAACACATATTTAAGGAATGTCTTCTCTGTGCCAGGCACTGTGCTAAATTCTGGGAACACAATGAGCAAGGGAGACATATTTCCGAATGGCTTCACAGAACCTACGGTTTATCATCCCAATCCCCAATATGCATGAGTAATGACCATATTTTTTGAATACTTACGGGCTCAATGCTTTACACAAATGAATTCTAAGCTTTACTGCAATTGTGTGAAGTAAAGAGTAGGCAATAGCTCCATTTTACAGATAACTAAACTGAGGCTCGCAGAGTCGTCAGTTCCGTGACTTGTGGCTGGTAAAGACCAGGGCAGAAATCCAAAGCAGCTGTGTTTGACCAGAAAGTCTGTTCTTTCCATCATGTTACTACCTAGAAAGTAAGAATGAAGGAATCTCCACCGTAGTCTAGCCTTCATATTCTCTCTCTCTCACACACACACATAAGGTAGCTCTCTGGGGGCTAAATAAACTCCTTTACCTCTTTGTTTCATCTATCTTAACTGTGAAATGAAATGATAACCACACTTTTTTTAAAAGATTTTTATTTATTTATTATTTATTTGACAGAGAGAAACACAGCGAGAGAGGGAACACAAGCAGGGGAAGTGAGAGAGGGAGAAGCAGGCTTCCCACCGAGCAGAGAGCCCGATGTGGGGCTCGATCCCGGATCTCCAGGATCATGACCCCAGCCGAAGGCAGTCGCCTAACCAACGGAGCCACCCTGGCGCCCCTGGTAACCACACTTTCACAGGAATGTTTAAAAGATTAAAAAAAAAAAAAAACTATTGAAAATACTATGAAAAGAGGCTCCTGGGTAGTTCAGTTGGTTAAGCAACTGCCTTTGGCTCAGGTCATGATCTCAGGGTCCTGGGATTGAGCCCCACGTCAGGCTCACCCTACTCTGCGGGAATGTGCTTCTCCTTCTCCCTCTGCCTGCCACTACCCCTGCTTGTGCTCTTTTTCTGTCAAATAAAAAAATAAAAATCTTTAAAAGCAAAAAGAAATGCTATGAAAACCTTCATAAATATCAGTGTTAATTTAATAATGTGCTCCATTTTATAATTCTCCCCAATTTTTAGTTAAGATGAGTAAGTGCTCCTTTTGTAGCCCAAGCAGGTGCAGAGAGAAGCCCTGTACAATCTCATCCCACTCAAAGTGATGTTATAAGCAAAAATTGGAGTTGCCTTTGGCTCCTCATAGGCAAACCTCAGCTCTCTGGAAAACTAGGCCAATGAGTATGAATCGGTTGAAAATCAACTTGGCTCAACCGGTGATTAAAAAAAAAAAAAGGTTCTGCCCATTTCAGTAAAACATAATCAAAAGAAAACACTGAAGTCTATAGAAAACAATTAACACAACATCTGGCACGTTGGTTTTGCTCCCTAAATTGGGTATGTCTACACTTCTAGTGTTCCTGGCAGAGCCTCAGTTATGTTGTAATAATAACGGCTTTCACTTTTAATTAATAACAAGATTATTAATTACCTAGCAGAGTTGCTAAACCAATCTGGAATATGGTAATTTTGCTGAATTATAAGTCAGAACTAAAAAGGTATTGCTTTAAAGACCAAAAACAGTCTATATGATCGGTTCTAATGATGTGATTTAGAAACATCTGCCTCTACTCACGTTCTCCCTGGGGGCCATGAACAATTCCAGTAAGGACGGACACGAGGTTAGGGGTCACAGATTTTGGAATGTTAGAACCATAAAATCTTAAAATATGGTGCCTACACTTAACCCCTGAGTCTCCACTCCTCCCAGTTGATTCCATGGTGTCAAATAAAGGTCAGAGAAGTTGTCCCACTGGAATAATCAGCACCCCTGTAAACCCCTCTCAGCACCGTTGAATCACCTTCCACCAGCATCCAGATGAATTCCTTTAGAAAAATAGCAGCCGCAAATAGCGTTCCTTTCTCTTAGAATAATGATATTCAGAGACCATGGCACCTAGAATAATGATATTCAGAGACCATGGCACCAATATGTAGCTTCCTTAATATTTGAGAGCCAGGAAGACCCTTGTAGTGAGCTAAAGCATTGAGTCATTAATTGGAGTCCTAGTTGCTGAGAGTTAGATGGTGATTCTCAAAGAGTGGTACCCAGAATAGCAGCAACATTCCCTAAAACCTGCTAAAATGCAAATTCTCAGGCTCCTCTACCCCCACGCTCCAGACTCACTGGATCAGCAACTCTGTGGTTAGGCACAGTGAAGTGCTGGTTTTAACAGACCTTCTAGGCAATTCCGATGCAAGCCAAAATTTGAGAACCACTAAGTTAATGCAAGTCCCCATCATTTCTCATTTATTCTCAGATGTAAAAACTTCTGTGGCTTAACTCACATGTCATGAAGTAGAAAATTCAGCCACTAACAGAGAAAGTTGGGTCTGATAAGAGATCGACTTCGTTGATGGAATCTCTGTATGAAGTTTTAAAATATGGAAAACTGAGCTCTGAAATATTATGATGTTGGTATTGGCAAGCAGTACTGCTGAGTTGCAGAGAAATACAGGATCCTCCTGCTGTTTCCTTTTTGCCGAATTCCTTTCCAGCCTCTTGGAAAGGTTCCCTTGAGACATTTCTGAAAATATAAACCTCCCCATGTAAATGAGTTGTTTACTCTCCGATCATTTGTTAGAAAGCATTGAATTTTGCTGAATCAGGAGTAATTGCTTTTGACAAGCATACACATAAAACAGTAAGTGATACTGAAAACACTTGGTGCAAGTCTCCAAACTTGGAACACTCTAGATTCTTAATAATGGGTCATGCCATTTGGCACATCTTTCATGTAATCTTAAACGAAGTCAGGCCAACCAACAGAATAATAAAAAGTGAGTACTGAAAGTGGAACACAACTGAGATGTTATTCTGATAGAGGGAGTGAATACAACTGTACATGAGAGACTTCAAGATGGGGGCTTTTAAATATAAGAAGTTTAAACTAGTCTGTCTCAATAGTGTTTAACTAGGAAGAAAGAAATCTATAGAGAGCAAAAATGATTTCAAGGAGTGGTCACTGTTTGAGGGTTCCAGGACTAGGGAAAAGAAAAGAGTAACTTTTTTTTTTTTAAAGCAAACAAAGCTACTTTTGAAAAAAAAATGTGTTACCTTCTGAACATAGTCGCATTTTTATCCTTCAGTTTTTTATCTAATTTAACACATTTTCTTTATCTTTTAATTATGGAAGTATTAAGTACCAGGACTTTTTTCAAGATTTTATTTATTTATTTGACAGAGAGAAACAGGGAGAGAGGGAATACAGCAGGGGGAGGGGAAGAGGGAGAAGCAGGCTTCCAGCTGAGCAGGGAGCACCACACGTGGCTGGATCTCAGGACCCTGGGATCATGACCTGAGCCAAAGGCAGACGCTTAACAACTGAGCCACCCAGGTGCCCCTTAAATGTCAGTATTAACTCAAATATAGCAGAGTAGAGAGTACAAGGTCAAATATAACATCCCTTCCATTCATTTTCTTAAATTTTTTTCTACCCTTATCCTAAGAGATAGCTACGGAACATTGTTTGGATACATATTTACAGGCTACTATATATGCATTATACATATATTCAAATCTATAAATTTGAACCATATGTCTGCTTCTTATTCTGTCATTATGTCACATAAAATTTTCCAGATGAATATTCATCAAATTTGGAGTACATATTTGAAGACATCTTAGAATAAACAAAGAATAGCTTCATGTATATGCCCCAAAATCAAACATTAAAAGGGCAAATATTCAAGTTCCATATATTTTGATTTGATATTGAGCTTCTTTCCAGATGGGCACTGATCTGCAGTCTGCACCAAGATAAGCTGAGCAGGTATTTCTTTAATAATATTTAGATGTCTTCTAAGAAATAATGGGCACAATAGCCTTGTTTCATATTTAGTATAAAATAAGACATTATACATATTGTCACATATGATGGACTTTTTTTTCACTTACCTTTGTCTATTATGAACAGCTTTGCTTGTTAGTTTATACAGATTCACTTCACTCCTGTGCAAATAGGAAAATAGCCATCCTTTAATGTTGACTGTACCATGATTTGTTAAAAGTCTCCTCTATTGATAGGCTTTGGATTGTTTCCTTTTGTTTGCTATTGTAAATGATCCTTTAGTAGCCATCCCTGTACATTAATCTTTGTGTACTTTTGTGAGTATTTTAGTAGAGTGGATCCATAGAGGTAGATTTTCTGAATAAAAAGGAAAGAACATTTAGAGTGATAGGCACTGCCAAAGCACTTTTTAAAAGATGGTAGAGAATAAGAGCTTCCATATCCCCACACTGCCACCAAAGTGGAATTGTACCACTGCTAAAATACATGTTCTAATTAGAAAGGGGTGTTTTGCTTCAAGATTCATTTCTTTGCCAGAGTATTTGAAAAATTATTCTGTAGTTTGTCTTTTCACTTTCTTGATGGTGAAGCACATTAAGCATAAAAGTTTTTTTTATTTTGAAGAAGGTTCATTTACCTTTTTTTCTTTTGTTGTATATGTCTTTGGTAATATATCTAAGAAACCATCACCTACTTCAAAGTCAAAAAGATTTACTCCTATGTAGTCTCCCAAGAATCCTACAGCTTTAGCTCTTCCATTTAGGTCTTTGATTCATTTTGTAACTTTGTATATGGTGTGAAATAGAAGTTCAATTTCATTCTTATGTAAGTGGATGCAAACTGCCCCAACTCTATTTGTTGAAAAGACTATTCTTTTCACCATTGACTGAGAGGAAAACTGGAAAGTTGAAGTCCTTTAACTGTTTCTTTTCAAGATTATTTTAGTTATCCAGCTCCCTTGCGTTTTGATGTGAGTTTTTTGACCATTTTGTCAATTTCTACAAAAGTCATCTAGGATTTTGATAGGGAATACATATATGTAAACTAATTTGGTGTATTTTACAACCTTGATAATACTAGTCTTAATATTGCTCTCTGATCCATGAACTTGGGATGTCTTTCTGTTTATTTAGATCTTTTTAAATTATGTTTTCAACAAAGTTTTATAGTTTTTAGAGTGTAAGCTTTGTACGTGTTTTGTAAATTTATACCTAATTATCTTGTTTCCTGGAGATTTTATTTATTTATTAATGAGAGAGAGAAAAAAAGAGAGAGCATGAGTGGAAGAGGAGCAGAGGGAGAAGGAAAAGCAGACTCCCCACCTAGCAGGAAATCCAATGCAGAGCTAGATCCCAGGAATCCGGGATCATGATCTGAGCCCAAGGAAGATGCTTAACTAACTGAGCCCCCAAGCCACCTCTACTTAAGTACTTTTATGCTATTGTAAAGGAATTTTTTTCCTTGATATCCTTTTTGGACTGCTCATTGCAAGTATATAGAAGTATCATTTATTTTTTTATATTGTATATTAGAGGTACCCTCCAAACTTGTTGGGTTTGGTTATCAATTCTAAGAAATTTTTAGTGGATTCCTTAAGATTTTCTAAATAAAAGAATAAGTCATTCTTAGATTGTTCTAGTTCTTCCTTTGCTATCTGAATACCTTTTATTTCCATTTTCTTGCCTAACTGGTCTGGCCAGAAACTCCAGGAGAATGTTAAATATATAAGGTAAGAGCAGACTTCCTTGTTTTGCTCTTGATCTTAGCAGAAAATACTCAGTCTTTCATCATTAAGTGCAGTACTAGCTGTGGGTTTTTCATGGATGCCTTTTATGAGTCTAAAGAAGTTTCCTTCTGCTCTTAGTTTGTGGAGTACTTATCTCATGAAGGGAGTTAGATTTTGTCAAATTCTTCTTTTGCATCCATGGAGATAATCAGTTTGGTTTTGTCCTTTATTCTGTTGATAGCTCAAGTGCCACATACTCACTGTTCTTGCTGAGATTTAGTAGATTTTCTCGGGAGAAAAAAAAAATTTTTCATTTTCTATATGCCCTTAGGACAATTTCCAGAGATTTTAAATGATTTTTCTTTTATAATTTTTACCCACTATGGGTGTTTTGCTGGGGAGCAGGGCAACAGAACTCCTTTCACTCTCATGTGGACATTTCCTTATTTACTCTTATTTTTTATATTTTTTGTCATTTCAGTAGGATATAGGATGAAGGGAAAGGTGAAATTCGGGCTTAATCTACTATCTCCAGGGCTGAGGGGAGAAGGAGGAAAGTATAATAGATGAACATTGCTCTGGACCAGAATGAGTTCAACTCCCAGCTCCACTGAGCAAATTTCATTTTGTGCCTTTGTTTCTTTACCTATAGAATGGAAACAATAAAGGTCTCCACCTCATTAGATGATTGTGAAGATTAGTGCCTTAAAATATGCAAAGCAATAAGAACAGTATCTGACATATGTAACCCATAATGGCAGTTATTATGGTTATTATTTTATTCATAATGTTTCTAATACCAGATGAGATATCCTAAACCAGTGAATCACAAACATAACTTCATATCAGACATTTGATTATCCTTTTGAAAATGCAGAATCTTGACTATTCCTACAACTATCCCCAAATCAGAATTATCAGGAAGCCTCTGGCAAAGGTCACAGGCGCCAGCATAGATCAGTCTCTAGAGAATCAGCAGGGAGCCACATACCCAAATCTTTAAAAAATGTACTTGCCTAATGACACATCCACCAGCTTGGATCTATACAACTTCATGGTTTCATTCATTCATTCCTTCATTCATTTAACATACTTTCAGCAAACCTTCACTTATAGTCAAGACACTATGCAAGGAATTTCAGGATGAGTTGGATGTGGTGGTAATTCTCTCCAGAAACTCATACATGGATTTGTATAGTTAGTATATTCATGAGTAATTGGAACATAAGGCTATAACAACGCCACATGAAATATCTATCAACCATGGCAGGGAAAGCTTCTTTGAAGAGCAGGCTCCCAGGCTCACCCTTCAAAATGCCCAAGACATATGGTAAAGAAGGGAAGACATCAGCCCTTCCTAGCCTAAAATTATAAATTCTTTCTCCCTACCAACTTCAGAGCATTGTCCAGTTCTCACAGATCTATCTCACCATGTTGAAAGAAAAGGAGTAAAACATGAGACTCCATGACTTTGGGCCAGGATGCCTCCTCATCAGGAGCTGGGGGTAGCTGGTGGGGATGGGGAGCTGGCCATGGCGAGGCCCCATGGTGAAGCCAGCTGACTTCCCTCTGTCTGATGGCCCAGGTTCAAGTTCTGAATTCCACCAGTCATCCTTTACCTGCTGAACAAGTGATTTGCATATTACCATGGCTCTTGTTACCAAGAGCTTGATCCTAAACCTTCTGGTCTGGGCAGATATTTAGAGTAGAGGTTAATTTACGAGTGCATAGATGCATTCCAGTACTAAGATATGAACTAAAGCTGAACCTGGACCAAAGAATTAACTGCCCACCCAGAAAGCCATATAACCCATGCTCGAATTTAACAGAAGAAAAATAAACCACTGTCATTTACTTTGAGCAGGGCATTAAAAGGAATGTGGAAGACTGTTGAATCATCTGTTTGCTTCTCAGCTTGAAATGCATTTGGGGTGGGGGGAGGGGGGCGGGGGGGAGCTTTTAATCACGTTCCTCCCAATCTCCCTCCTCTTTACTGAGGGAAGGAGAGGTCCAGAGCAACCCTGGCTGTTTTAGGCTGGGAGTGGGTGGGAGCTGGGCTTCTCCCCCAGGACCTGGGAGCTGACCTGTCTGGCTGGCTGTGGCTGCATGACCCGCATACATTATGCAAATGGCCTGAGGCCCAGGCAGCAACCACACAGGAGGGCGGTGGAACCACCCCCAGAAGAGCTCCTTGTACCCTCCTGAGAGGAACACTGCTGCACCCACTCTCCTTGGCCAGCCTCAGTGTATCAGAGATTGGGACAAAAACTTGGCTAAAAGCAGTGTCTTCTTTGAGAACAGGTGTTTAACCTCTTGGGTGAACATCCACTTAAAAATCCACCCTAGGGGTGCCTGGGTGGCTCAGTTGGTTAAGCGACTACCTTTGGCTCAGGTCATGATCCCGGAGACCCAGGATCGAGTCCCACATCGGGCTCCCTGCTCAGCAGGAAGCCTGCTTCTCCCTCTCTCACTCCCCCTGCTTGTGTTCCCTCTCTAGCTGTGTTTCTCTCAGTCAAATAAATAAATAAAATCTTAAAAAACAAAACAAAACAAAACCTTTCCTTTAAAAAAAAAAAAAATCCACCCTGGTCCCCTCAGGCAGGAGGGCACATAGCTGGTTGCAAATAAATCTGTGTAAGTTGCTCTGAAGGCAGAGGAAGCTAGGTGCCCCTGCTGCCTCCCCCTAAAGTCTGCCTTACCGACTCTGGTTGGCAACTGGGCTGTGGCTCTGTCTAGCCAAGGGTAAAACGAATTTCTGAGGTGCACATGCCAATAATGGATCTGAAAACCCCTTCCATTCACTGTCACTCAATCAGGAGTGTTTTCTTTTGCTTTCTTCAGCACAGGCTCCTTGGTCTGTCCCCTTCCCACTTTTACTCCCCCTCCAAGACGGACCTTGTATTTCTTGTCATCCAATTTCAGCACCTAAAGTGAAGTTTGCGTCCTGTCTTTATGTGAAAACATGATGCAGTGATTCTCTCCAGATTTTGTTCATCATGGGTTTTTTGCATTAAGTTCTATTTATTGTTATTATTTATTAATTTATTTATTTGAGAAAAAAAAGTGTGAGCATGCAGTGGGGGGAAGGAAGGGCAGCGGGAGAAAGGGAGAATCTCAAGCAGAGTCGCTGCTGAGCGCTGAGCACACCAAGGACTCAATCCCAGGACCCTGAGATCCTGGCCTGAGCCTTATCAAGAGTCACACACCCAATCAACTGCGCCTCCCAGATGCCCCTAATTTTTATAGTTTTAGATGTTGCATTCAAATATCATCTCCTCATTGACTGAGACTTTTTGAACGCACGTAAATTTGTACCTGGGGCAAGTGGCTCCCTGGTCTTGCCCCAGTTTTAGCCCTGATGGGCACAGTTACTTCTTGTTTTTTCCACTTCAAATTTTTTTTATTAATTTTTTATTTTAATTCCAGTAAAGTTAACACCCAGTGTTGTACTTTTAAAGATTATACTAACCACTGTCCTCCCTCAGTCATGGCTCTAAAAACCAAAGCTCCTTGAAAGTACTACTGTATCAGTGAAGACATGCAGTTCCAGTAATAAACTCCTTTGTACAAGAGGCAGTAGTACAGGAACCCAGAAAGAAAACAGCATGCCTACCCCTCCTCCTACAGCTATATTTCTATGCATTTCTTCTCAGAATGTTCTAGAAAATATTTGAGTATTGCCTAAAGACACATTCTCTGTAACACTATTTCTTTGTTCTTGTATTGAGTTTTCCTGTGAGGTGCTCCTATAATAAATATAGATGTAAAGTACAATGAAGAGAATGTTTTAAGGGACGTATTATTATTTATTCTGAGATAATAGTCTCCTGTTGGTATGTGCATACTGATCCAGCAAATTGGAAACATTGTGGAAAATAAATGATAAAGCAAAGCAGACAAGTTTATTTTCAAAGCAAGAGCCACGGATCCTATAATACCTTTCTGCCATTGTGACTGTTTCTGTTATTCTATAGGATTGATGAACCTTTAATGGTGTTTTAGCTGATGTTTCTGGGACCTGTGTAAATGCAATTGCTTAGGTTAGCATAAGCTTCCTTGCTTATCCACAAAGCCAAGATCTTGCCCTAAAACTTAGCTTACTCTTAGAAAATCAGCTGGTGTGGCTCCTTCAACTTAAGGGGTGCAGTCCAGTCACTGGGTTTGACTTAATGGTCCCCAGGCTCCTTGTAACATCAACATCCGTGGGAAACTTTTGTGTGTGTGTGGTCTTCTTCGTATGCTTAAAATACCATTCTGCAGTAGATTAGACAGTTATGAGCTCTTTTCCCATTTCACAGGGGGGATATAGTGAGGCAAAGCAAGGATGTATAGAAGTGTGTGAGTGTGCATTTTATCAGCAGTGGGCTCAGGACTTCTTACTGTGTAGCCTGTGCTCTTCTTATCGTTAAATGAAGGACTCTGGTTAATTTTTGTGCTTAGATTATTAATATACCTACATATATGGGGTTCTATCTATTTTTAGATCCTTAACATAAACCACTAATTGTATCTCTGTTTAGTTTTCTGGGGAGAACAGGTGATGTCTGAGAGCTTATTCCTACTCAGACATCCTTCCAGTCTCAGAATTCAAGGAGGAGAATGGATCCTGGGCAGTAGAAATAGGAGAAACCTTTTAAAGTGTTGGGTAGCTGAATGAATTTTTACCAGAAATAGGGTAAAGATTGATTTACGGGGTCAGATTTGTCTTCAGCACATTTTTTCTTTTCTTATATCTGTCACTGCTCTGTCTTGTTTACTCTGATCTGTTCCTCTGGAATATACATTATTTATAGTTTAAGATTCCTTCTATGTCATTCAAATCTGATCTCTTCTGAGATCATTTTTGTCTCTTGGTCCCTTCTGATTCAGGAACGCATGTTTAACTGTGTCTTCCAACTCACTCTGTTTATTTCTGACAGTTTCCACTGTACTAGTGCTTTTAAGGTAAAGGCAATCCCAGGGTCAGAGTTTGGTTTTCTTTTACTCTTTCCCTATCACATTTACAGTGCCCTGTTTATTTCTACCAGCCTCTCAGCCACAAAAGTTTTGTTTTGTATTTAAATAATCCTCGTCTGCTCTCATATCATCTCACACCTAATCTCTTAGTTCATAGAATCCAAATGTTCTCGATTTTCATAAAGAATCAAATGAGGTACTTGTAAATTAATGCTCATTTCTGTAAATGCTTTTAGTTTCCATCACACCTTTATTTAAATGTTCTGCTCCATGTTATGAAAACTTTTAATGGACCTCCCACTATGTGGTTTTGTTTGGTGATTTTTGTGTGAGTGACAGAGTGAACACTGGGGAATTCCTCTAATCAGATTTCTTAGATGCTTCTAGGTTCCTAGGTTACTCTTAGAAATCTCAGATAGTAAGGTAGAGGGCTGACATATGTGGCTTACTAGCCATCTAAGAAGTGGAAGGGAGAGAGGAGAATCCCAAAGAAAACTCGGGCCTCTTGAAATCTCTGCACTACAACAGTCTTCCATGGTGAAGCCACAGTGCTTGAAGGAGGCCTTGTAGCCTCAGGCACCTTTGCATCCAGGCAGATCCTGACTAGCCCACTTTCTACTCTGGGTGGTCACCTGTCTTTGGAGTTCTGTTCACAGACTTACTGTTCCTGCTACTCACTGCCTTCTGTGCTCCTGAGATGTAGCCAAGGCCTCCCAGAGGAATAAAAATTCTTGGTGCCAGACAGTGAAACAGAGTCATAGCAGGGTGCTCCCCCAAGTAAGACATTTTTTATGTAACCATATTAGGGTGACATTTTTGTGTGTGTGTATGTGTGTGTTATGTTGGTTCATTCCCACTTCTCCATCGTACTTTTTTTTTTTTTATTGTTACTTAAATTTTTTTTCCATTGTTCCAAGATTCATTCCCCATTCCCCACACCCAGTGCTCCACGCTTTAGGTCTCCCCAGTACCCACCACCAGGCTCTCCCATCCCTCCATCCCCCTCCCTCCAAGTCCCTCAGTTTGTTTTTGTGTCCAAAGTCTCTGGTGTTTCGTTTCTCTCCCTGGATTACCCTAGTTCCCATTTACTTTCCTTCTCCCACTGTCCTCCAGGTTACCCCTCATGCACCGCAAGTAAGTGAAACCATGCGATACTTGACTTTCTCTTCTTGGCTTATTTCACTCAGCATAATCTCTTCCAGTCCAGTCCATGTTGCTACAAAAGTTGGATATTCATCCTTTCTGAT
>PITA01002101.1:0-127097 GCA_004023965.1 Spilogale gracilis | reverse complement strand
ATAGGGTGACATTTTGATGTAAGTTTTTGGACACATAGTTCTGTGTCCAAATGGACACCTGAGCATGTAAAATTAATTGTTCTCTCTTACCAAGTCTATGAAAACTTCCTATAGTATCATACTATCACCATCATTGAGATAAATCCAGTGATGATTATGGTAGATTTTCATATTTACTTTTTTTTAATTTCTATATTGCTGATTTTCCCCACGAATATAAAATCCTCAGGAGTCAAGTCAGTACAAAGTCTCAGCGGAGTGTGGGGCTCTGGAGTCAGACCATTGAGATTAAATCCTGCCTCCATCACTTACCAATGGTGTGACCTTAAGCAATGTCCATGTGCCTCAGTTTCTTTAGCTACAAAACTGGGGGGAGAGAGGACTAATAGTACTGAACTTAGTATTTTTAAAAATTAAAATAAATGAGTTAATGTATGTAAGCTTTAGAGTGGTGCTTGACTCTGACCAGCAGCTAATCTTGGATAGCATGTTATTTTAAAAGATTTTTACAAGTGACAAGTGATGTTTTCTTAAAAAAAAAAAAAATGTGGGACACTCAGGGGATTATAAAATAAAAAAATTAAAGTCCCATTCCTCATTCTTCTACCATTCATTCCCTTCTGACATAAATTGGGACGAGGCAAAAATAGTTGGAAGGTAAGTAAATCCTTTTCTAAGATTACCTGGTACAAGTCCCAGCACATAGTATGCATTTAATAAACGTGAACTTATACTTAAAGGGTTTATCTATGTGATTCTAGGGCTTCTTCTGTATTTCTGGCCCACATATTATTTCCATATGGCACAGGACATCATAGACCACATATCCTGACCAAAATTATTGAGACATGTTGTTTTTAAAGAGACATTAATGAGGGCTATAAACTGATTTATTATAGACTACAAAGAAAGTATGAATATGGTTACATTTAAATGCTGAAATTATAAGAGACCAGCTCAGAGGCCACCTGGAGGATCCTTCAGGCCCACCAATGGTCATCAGACCACACTTTGAGAACTGTCTATTTATAAGTCCCAATAGCAAGCTTGCTTTTTAAAATGACATGGGTTTATTACTTTCAAGGTCTGTTTGGACTTTGCTTATACTTTGCCAGATCCTTTTTCTGCTCCAAGGAGATATAGCCAGCTCCAAATTAATTTTATTGCTCTCTTTCATTTCCAGTGTCATATAAAATATGGTTTATAATGCCTCAAGCATAAGACAACAAATGCTGCTATCAATGCCATCATGAAAGCAGAGTCCGCCCAGAAAGAATAAAATGAAAACAAAAATTGAAAATTGCAGTTTCTCTAAGCTTCCTTCCTCCCTACCGAGTTCTATTTCTTTTTCTGTAGAGCTTTCCTTTGGGGCCCAGCCTGGAAATTGGCACTGAGCAGTCAGAGTGGCCATTAAAGATTCCATGTGACTAAATGTGCCGAGCACACATAAATGCCAAAGCCCTGAGTCAACACACTGCCTGGAGCCCTTGGAGCCAAGAAGGGAAGAGGCTCTTGTAGGTCAGGGCCACCAGGCCTCCCAGCAGCCCAAGACCACAGATGAGGTCTGGATCTGAGCGACAAGGCAGATTTCTGGAATTAAGATCCCAACACTCCAGGCAGGAAGCCTGATCCGGAAAGCTTGAAAAACCAGCATTCTGTAGGAAATAAATAAGAAACATCCCCCCAAGTATTTCCTCTTTTAAAGAAGAGGTAACAGAACAATGAAATTTGCTCCCTCTCCTCAAAACTCTGACTCTTTTTCCTAATAGATTAAAAAGTTTCTGTGGAGTAAGTCTCAAGGAGGAGACCTACGCTAACTGAAAATGTCAGGGGAAGATTTCTTCCTAACACATATTTCTTAAGAGTACTGGAGTCATCAAGACCTGTGTTTTATTACTCGGGCCCTCAGACAGAGCCACATAATTTTTTTTAAAGATTTATTTTCATTTTATTTTTTCAGAGAGAGAGAGAATGGGGAAGGGGCAGAGGGAGAAAGAGAGAGAGATTCTCAAGCAGATGCTGCACTCAGCGCAAAGCCCAAGGCAGTGCTGGATCTCACCACACTGAGATCATCACCTGGGCCACCCCGGCACTTCAACAACATGAATTTTTTTCTTAAAGATTTTTTTTATCTATGAGAGAGAGAGAGTGTATGCAGGAGCAGGGGGGAGGAGCAGAGGGAGAGGGAGAAGCAGACTTCCCGCTGAGCAGGAAGCCCTCTTGGGCTGGATCTCAGCATCCTGGGATCACGACCTGACCCAAAGGCGGATGCTTATCTGCCTAGAACCATCCAGGCACCCCTGAGCAACCTGAATTTTTTAATGGGATTATATTTACCTTGAAGGTCCCTTCTAGGTTTAGAATCTTCTTTTGTTCTTCTGTACTATTCTGCTATGATTTTACATGCTCTGAATTTGACAATTCAAGAGTAAATAAGAAGGCAGTGCATTATTAACATTGTGATAGTATAGACTGTAATACTCTCTTGTCTTCTAAATCTATATCAATCATTACATTGATGCAGAACCCACCCCCCTTAAGTCTCTCTGAAGAAAAGATTAGAGATTATATTTATGTATTTTAATTATATATTTATTATATATTCTATTTATCAATAAACATATAATATTATATATTTATTATACATGCTACTCTCCAATTATATATATAGTCTGCAGTTAGTATATAATAACAGATGCATCAATAAATAGATATGAGATATATATCTTTATATGTATAACCAACAAGGCACTAGATTTCAAAATAGGTAAAGAACTTCTACAAATTAATAAGGAAAAAAAGACAATCATATAAAAATGGTCAAAAGGCTTGAAGAAGCATATCACAAAAATTGACAATTAGAAGACCAATAAACATATGGAAATAGACTCAACATCTTTGGTAATCAGAAAATGCAAATTATAACCATGATGAGGTAATACATAGAGGAGTAAAGCTAAAAAAGTATAGCAATGTCAAGTAATGGTAAGATGTGGAGTGAGAGAAGCATTCACACAATGTAGGTAGGAATATAATGCGTACAACTCCGGAAAATAGTTCAACATCATACATATAGTAGATAGTAAAATTGAAGCCTATAATGTAGCACTTATGCTCCAAGGGATATTTCTTAAAGAAATGGATGGCATGTTCTAGGGCACATGAGCAAGAATGCTCAGAGCATGCTCATGATAGCCCTAATCTGGAAACAACACAAATGCTAACCAACAGTAGCACACATTGTCTTTATGCATTGGAATATCATACAGCAAGGGAAATAAAATTTACAGCTAATTAACAGCATGAATGAGTCACAATATTCAGCAAGAGAAGCCAGACACAAAGGAATATCTATAGTATGATTCCCTTGGTGTAAAGTTCAATAGAGTAAGCATAGCTATCTTATTTGAGGATGTATACAACCGTCATAAAACTATAAAGAAAAGCAAACACATGAGTACCATCCAGGTCTTGACAGTAAGGGAGAATGGATGTTGAAACAAAGCAAGAGCAGAGGAAGGGAGTTTCTTGGGTAGGTTGTGTTTTACATTTCTGATCTGGGTGACAGTGGCATGGATGTTCTCTTCAAACCACTTTGTGACATGCTAGATTTAGATTTTTTGTTCTTTTTTAAATGGACATTATGCTTCACAATTTTAAAATTTTAAATTTTTAAAAAGACTAGCAGATTGATGTGTGCGAATTAGAATCTATATTGAAGAATCAAGCCATTGGTAATTGAATGGGAATGAAAGAACTCTGGGAGTCAAAGATCTGATGTAGAAAAATTCCAAAATTTAGAGAATTACTAGTAAGATTAGAAGCATACTTATTTCCCAGAACCAGGCAAACTATGAGCCAAAAATTTTCCTATCATGTTGCTTTACCTTTACCTTCTTTGGGAAGGAATTCAGAGAGCCAGGCTGGCTCTACCAGTAGCATTATATTAACTAAACACCTTGGTTAAAATAGTTAAACATGTTATAAATATTAACATAATAAGTAACTTCTCTGAAACTGTCTGTAAAGCCAGTAACAAAGGAACCAGAGAATCAATTGAATGGCTCTTTAGAAAGGGAAGGACTCCTTCTCTTTAATTCTTACATACAGTAAGCCCATCTAAATATTCATCTATAACCTCAGCTCATTATTTCCTTTTTCTTTATTTGCTCAGCAGTCTATATATAGTTTTGCACAGTTTACATAATTCCACTGTTTTGATTTAATCTGGCCTATCTCCAGAAAGGATGGAAGTGGATGAGATTTAGATACATGTATAACTTCAGATATTTCAGTAATAATTCAGAATCCTCAGCCCTAGCTACTTGCGCTTAACTTTGGAGAGGGACACTGTTACTAGAGCCTGCCAGAAAAGTCAGGCTTTTTCTTCTGGAAACCCACAAAGCCAGCCTTTATCTGACGTATTTCTTACACATAGGGTACCTAAGTGTATGTTTCAATTTCATCCAATCATTTACTCCTTTGAAATATAGACGAAGAGCAAAGTGTCTTTTCTAACTCTCCTGCCAGTTTTCTGCTCATCCAGATGACCTAGCTGGGTTGAATCATTACAGGGCAAAGTTATTCTTTCACGGTGGCAGTGACAGAAAGGTAAATCATTAACCCAGACGAAAACCAGAAGAGTCTGTAATTGTTGCTGACCTTCTCCAGTCTCTGTGATGTGACTTGGGGCCATCATGTAATCAAGAGCCTGATGTGATAGTTCCAAACAGGCCTGGAATGCCATCAGTCCATCCAATCTTCCCATCCAATCTTGGATTACGTCACTGAAGTTTCTTCTAGGCTCCAGCTCCTATCACTCCTACCAATCACCCGTGGAGCGTTTTTCTCTCTAAACACAAGTTAAAGTTGATGATGGCAACCATTTCAGTTGCATTTTATGTAGCAGACTTCACATGTTAGTCTAAGGAGTTAAGTTTCTTCAGAAAAGTCTCTCTTCTAGTCCACTGAAACTCAGAAAGAAATTCCCAGGGCAATAATAGCAAAGTTCATATAGGCAGCATTTCATGATTAGCTCACTTGTGTTGGACAGGACTAAAGGAAAATTTCCTCCTGCATGTGCAGAAAGGAGTTGTTCTCTACCATCCAGTTCCCGCATTGATGAATTGCAATGTGCTAAAACTAAAGGAATCCCAAGAAATATATTCTAGAAGAGGGAACCAATGCAAAGCAAGGACACAAAGGTCGAGAAGAAAAAGCTAGAGAGGTTCTCCATGTCACGGTGTCAGAAGACAGAACCTCCATAAAAGTCTGATCCATAAACCTTGCCAAGGAGGGGCAGAATATGGGTTTGGCCAATAGAAATGCACGTCTTCACAGGGGTGCAAAGCTGGGCTTCTGAAGTGATGCTCTGAGTTCACGGCAGTTCGCAAGACCATTGAAAATGCTTCGTAATTGTTTGCAGCTGCTGCTCAGCCACTTCCTTTACATTCCATCGCCCCAGAGACAGAAGGAAAAAATTCTTTATGCCAGTTTTTGTAGATCATGGTGTTAGCTATAAATCTACTCCACTGCAGTCTATAAAATATAGTTTTTATTTCATTGTTTCCCTTTAGACCAAATCATAAATTAAAAAAATAAATAAATAAAATGAAAGGGAAAAACAAATAAAAACAACAGAAAGGCTTTGTTAAGTTTAAGGAAATTGCCTTTCATATATAGTAAAATCTCAGTAATTCAGAGCTGTCCAGATTAGTAAAAAGTCCAGATTGTGAGCTATGATGTTCCAGTAGGCAAGTTCTTCTCATATGTAGAAGTATGTGCACTTGTCTGCAGGGGGGCATTTATATTCTAGGGAATCACACATGGCCTAGTGTGTGGAATGTTCTAGAAGCAGCAGTGGGAGCCCTAGTAGTCTGTGGGGTGGTGGGCAAAATTTCCCTGCGATGAGAGGTTACATCTCAGGGAACCAGATGGCTGCTCCAGGGTATGCGTAGAGTCACTCTCCCTCCTGCTTCCATGGCCAATTTTGCTAACATGTAAACTTTCTGTTAACCAAAGAAACAGCCTCAAAATGTTTTTTAACATAGAATGTCAATAAGCATCTGTTCTTCTAAAGCCTTCGCCCACTCTACTAAGTCTAGTTTGTAAGTCTACTAGATGATTTCGAAACTTCTTAGAGCATTGTAATTCCAATATGCTGATAGAGGTCCTGGAAGAACTCACTCTGAGGAATGCAGAAATGTAACCAGTGTGTGGTTTATAATATACAAACCATTTCCAAGTTGCTTCAGCTAGCTCCACAAAATTCAGTAGTTCTCAGCAGACTGAGGGGAAGGGGTGGCAACGTGAAACTTCAGGCTGGGGTTCCCAATCATCTAGGGAGATTTTTTTAAATACCCAAACCTGGGACCCACCCTGCCCATTATCTTTGCTTGAGTCTGCAATGGAACCAGGAGAGAATGCTTGCTTAACAATCTGTTCTATATGGGGCCCCTGGGTGGCTCAGTTGGTTAAGCCACTGCTTTCAGCTCAGGTCATGATCCTGGAGTCCCCAGATCGAGTCCCACATCAGGTTCCCATCTCTGCCGGGAGTCTGCTTCTCCCTCTGACCTTCTCCCCTCTCATGCTCTCTCTCAATTACTCTCTAATAAATAAAATTTTAAAAAAAATCTGTTCTGTAAGTTTCGATACATCATTCTGTCCAGAGAGGCTTTTCTGGATGGAGTCTTGTTTCTATGATTTATATCTTTAGACAATCTACTATCTCATCTCAGTTCCTGCTCAAATTGAATTTACACATTTCAAGTAAGTACCGTAAAAATTAAATGATTTTACTATTTTCTGGAACCAAGACATTACATTTTTCAGATAACCACATAATGGTGTCCACTCAAGCCTTCCAGTTTCTCAGGCCAAAAAGCCTGGAGTCATTCTCAATTCCCTTGCTCTCAGAAACCTCATCGAATTATGTTCAGTTAATTCTTGGCTCTCGTTTCAGCAATGACCACTTCTTACCATGTCCTCTGCTACAGCTTCGCCAATCATTCCAGAAGCTTCCTAGCTGATTTCCCCGCTTCAATCCTTGATCTTCATCTATTCTCCATGCAACACAAAGTGATCCCAATAAAACTTAAGTTGGATCATGTCATTCCTCTGTTTGGAAACCTCTAAGTATACTTACAGCTTATTCCCCCTAATGTCAAAGTCATCAGAATGGCCTGTAAGACCTTACACTTCCTGACACTCCGCTGCCTCCATTACTTCCTCCTTTGTCCACTCACCCCAGGCCTCCTTTTTCCTCAATCTGCATGTATCCTGCACATGCTGTTCCTTTTACCTGGATTGCAAATCCCCCAGATCCTCACCTGACTCTTTCCTTGCCTCCTTCAAGTCTTGGCTCAAATATCCCCTTTTCAGTGTGTACTTTGCTAATCCCCACTCATTAAGATCGTAAGAACACTACTCCCCATTCTGTGTTCCTGATTTAATTTGCTCTGTAGTTTATATTGCCATATAACATAATATATACTTAATTATGTATTTTGCCAGCTCCACATGGTCTGCGATTTTGGTCGGCTTTACTCACTTGTTTATCCCCAACATCTAGATAGCACATAGGAAATACTCAATAAATATCTGCTTAATAGAAATAAATGAATGACTCAGCCAATAGGCAGTATGATTCAGTGATTGGAGGAAGCATTAGTAAACAATTAATAATTGGACCAAGGTTTCCTGGGAATGTACTCTCTACACTTCCACATTCAGTCTTCCCCCTCTGTAATACTGGCTAATCATTCTTCCCTTTCACCAGGTCACAAGATTGCATTTAGAACAAATTCATATTTATTTTAACAAATACACATTTATATTCAGAACATTAAGAAATGTTCTATCTTATCTAAATATTCAGGAAATCATTATGCAATTTGTTGTTCATGTCACATGCCTCTTCTTTCCCTGCAGTATTTCACTTAGCAATCTCATAAAACACCGATAGCCAAAGAAAGAATAAAAGTAAATTTCAAATAAGTCCATTTTGTTATTTATTCATTTCTTTGTAACTGAGAAGAAAGTTCAGAATATTACCTTAAAATACACATGAAGATTATCTGTTTAATATATCCTCCATTCTCTTTAGATCAAGCCATTGTATTTTACAAATAAAACACATTGGATTTCAAAAATAATTTTGGGGGAATTTTCTGGATATTAAAAGTCATGTAGAATAAATTGTATACACAAATATATTTAAATTAACTAATAATAATGGCTAATACTTGTATGTTTTCTAGACAGCCACAATTATAGCTTTGCATGTATAATCTCATCCTCACTTAAACCCTAAGAAGGATCATATTAAAAAAAATTTTTTTTGAGGCCTCAAAGTGTAATACATCTTCTCCAAGATCACACAGCCTAGTGGGTGGCAGAGCTGTGATTCAAATTTTAATTCATCCAAATCCAAAGATAGCATTTTGTACAGCTTCATTTTTCTATGACAGTGGTTTATGGGAATGGTAAGATGAAATATTTTAAACCAGGATGGTTCTGAAAAATTGAGTCATAAGCTTAGAGTGTTTCACATTATCCTGAATTTCTGAGTGTTGACTATAAAAACAAAAGTTATTATCATAACAAGTCAGAAGGAGAAAAATTGCTGATAGCACCACAGAGTGCTTTTCCCCAGGAGCCACAAAGTACTTTCATAATAATACCAACAAAAAAGACATTCACAGCATAACATAACATGGCCCCTGGGCATCTGTCCAGTTAATTGGATCAATGAGAAATATACAAACTGGATAACTCAGTGATTTTTGCTTCAATTATTTAACTTATCTTTCTCCAGAGATCAATGAATTGAAGCTGAGCCCAGAATGTCACCTCCTGTTTATTTCTGAGTGAAGGGATTTTGTCAAATTAACACATCAAGAGATGTCTTTCATATATCCCATCATTTGAAAGTAAATGCCCTTTCCTTTGCACAGTTTGGAAAGGGAAGGAGGCAGCTGACCTTGCTGAAGAGAAAGGAAAAGACAGTTGAGGCATATATATGTGGTGTGGTGCGGTGTGGTGGTGTGTGTACAATTTCCCTGGCAACCCGTGGCAGGTCAAGACTGGGTGCGTGTAAGAGGAGTACATGGAGGTGGTATTGGAAGGAACCCAGTTCCTCCCATCCTATTATTTTACAACAAGTACTCAGGAATTCTTACAGTCTTCAGAGACATTCTCTACCAAAACACACATCACAATAGCAATCATTGTTATCTTCATTAAATCTAAAGTCTTCATTTTCTTCCTCTTTAGAGACGGTCTAAGTGACCATTTTCTGGATATTGTGAAACTATTTGTTGCTTTAAGATTCTGGAAAAAACTCTGAAAAACTTTTAACCATTCATTCACATCCAAGTAGATATCTCAAGTCAAAGGATAAGAAAGATGAGGAATCTTAGTGACTCTTAAGAGAAGCTCCATGAGGATCGAGAAGGTATCAGGAAAGAAATGAGGGTGATGACAAATGCCTCATGTGTCACTTGATACTGGCCCATATGCCATTTTTGGATTATGAGCTGAACAACATGACTTTGGCCACAAAGGGGATTGTCTAACTGTACTGTGTAGCCAAAGGCTTTGACCTTGTCTTAAAACTTTTACTTCTTTTAATGTGTAAATTATTATGCTAAACATTAGCCAAGAAAAATCAAGTACACAGACAGACCTCATATTTATAAAACACTTGACACTACAGAAACAAATAATCTTAGAATTAACAAGGACAAAAACACATGATATCTTTATAATAAAGAAAATATAGCCTTCATTTGGGAAAAAGCAAATGTTCTAAGACTGTTGAAAAAAAATACCAGCTTAGAAAAAAATTTACTCTATCAAAAGGAATTGTCTTTATAACTGAAGCTAAAACTATGTAGTGGGCAGGTCTTCAGTTTCTGAGCTCTGTTTAAGAGTGAAATAAGTCAAGTAGAAAGAAGCATTATCATGGAGCCCTAAATCAAAGCAAAGGCCAGAGATTTGCCCACTAATGGTGGGTTTAGAGACACAACAAGAAATTCCATGGTGATCATAAACACAGCCTTTGGAGCCAGATGGCCCAGGTTCAAAAGCAAGTCCTATCACTTACTAGCTGTGCTATCCTCAGATAAATTATTTAATTATTTAATGTCTAAACTGTACATCAGTTTTCTTTTCTAAAAAGCAAACACTAAAATGAAGTCTTCTTCATGCAGTTCTCATGAAGATCAAAAATATATTTAAAAGTATATATAAAGCACTTGGAACAGTGACTTGCACAAGATAAATGCATATAGTATTAGTGATTACTGTTATCTTTTATTATTAGAGAAAAATAGAGAAACAAAATGGAAGCTGGAGACATTGTTATTATATATGAGTCATGATATGAAGTGACATAAGCCAAGGTGATAAATCAGAAGGGTATATGGCACAAGACAGATGATTTATGAATATATCATGAATCAGTTTATTAGTAAGTGAGAATCTTAACTGCAGGCCAAGACGTTCTAAAGAAAATCTTTATGTGTATATGAATGGCAAAGAAGGTTAAAATAAGTTAATATGATCAAGACTTGGTTTTATAATCAGCTATACAGCCCTTGAAGGGAACAAGGCAGCTTAAAGAAACAGCACTGGACTTGTTGCCCAAAGAAAAAAAGAGAGAGAGACAGAGAGAGAAGAAGAAGAAAAGAGAAGCAAAATACAAATTAATATCCCTAATCACTCACTTTATGAAGACTTGTGCTTTGATTTAAGTAATTTCTTTTTTACTCCAGTCTCAGGAGTTGATGTATTTAAGAAATCTCAATAGCAATGCAAAATGACACTGCAATTCACTGGATAATTTTGGTACAATAACAAATAAGGAAATGTGACTAATCTGCCTTCATCTTATCTTTTTCCTGTAGTAATAAACCAGCTATTTGGAGATGGTTAAATATCGCCTTCCCTTCCCATACCCTCCCTTTCCTAAAACACTTGTGAAGGTTTTGTTTGTGAAAAGAAGTCTATTCTAACTACTTCATTCACAACATGCATTCTACAAGCTTCTGACAATAAGAAATTCCTCTTGCACTCTAAAATAATTGTGCCCTAGAACTCTTACCAAAAAGGCTGACCAAAATGGTTATCATTTTCAAATTCCCACCTATTTATTACTACAGTCCAGAAAGACAGGTAAAAGGCATCTAAAGAGAATGGCATAACCATCTAGGGACAGTCAAGAATGTCCATTTTATTATGTTGGATCTTGGTCCACTGGCCAGTGGTATAGGCAGGTATTACACTCTTCAAACTATCAACATATATGCTGATGAGTTAAATAGAATGATAAGGGGGTGGGTGGTCGTGACATTGGCAGGACCCAGCTTCGTCGGGATTCAGATGTAATATGGAAGATGCAAGTATTTTAATTGCAGAATAAAATAATGCATTAAATTTAAATGCAGATTTAGTTGAAATTTTAGTGTCTGAATGGTCTATGGGGCCATATAGCAGATTTCAGTGAAATAAGTCAAAATGCAAAGCCTGTCTGGGAGCAGAAGAATGGCTTCAGACTAGAATCATAGTGCAGCTTCCAGAAGTTTCCTACTGCCTTCTCTCTTAGGACAACCGAGGATCTTTGCTCAGTCTTATTCTTGGCCTGCCTTTTGGGGTTAGGGGATCTTCCATCTATTCTGAAGAGCTATCCTCATGATCTCTATCTTTTGGCAGGTGTACTCTTAAAAAAAAAAAATAGGAGACTTGCAAAAGAAATTCAAACATTTGGAGGTCTAGGGCTGTGTGTCACAGACTCTCCCACTCTTGCTGCTATTCTGGCCAAGCAATACCCTAAGGAAGGGAAACAGTCAGAATCTCTGGGAGGAAAACTCCCCACCCCAACACTGATATTTTTAAAATCTTCCCAAGTGATTCAATTAGCAGTCAGAAGAGAAAACCAATGGCTGAAATTATCCTAATTCATTGGTTTCCTTGACCAGAGGTTCCCAAACACGGGTGTTCAAATATTCATTGAAAATAAGATTCTTTCACACCAAGGGACTGAATCAGAATTGTTAGGAACGGGAGCAGGTGGAGGATGGGATTGGTGGTGGTGATGATGTAGTGAAAAGGAACAGAAATCTGTATTTTAAGGGTACATTATGGGAAATCACTTCATTGGACCATCCAAACTCTTAGGAACAGTTCTGATGTCATGTTCTGGCTTATTAAAATGAGTCATCTACCAGATCATACCATTTAGTTCAGATTGTTTTCCTTCTTATTGAGACTATTACCTCAATTTTTCCTGATGCAAAGCAATTAGAATTTGTTTTATATATAGCTTTTCTCTGTCAAATTCACAAGATGATGAGATGCTTTGATAACCCTTGTAAGATTTTGGAATTCCCTATTAGATAGGCTCTGCAAATTCCCATGCCATTTGTTACTGTAAACCAGGAAGAGCACAAGATTGTTGGGTTTTTAAAAACTGAGCTTCATGGGTGCCTGGGTGGCTCAGTGGGTTAAAGCCTCTGCCTTCAACTCAGGTCATGATCTCAGGGTCCTGGGATCGAGGCCCACATTGGGCTCTCTGCTCAGCAAGGAGCCTGCTTCCTCCACTCTCTCTGCCTCCTTCTCTGCCTACTTGTGATCTCTCTCTCTTTCTCTGTCAAATAAATAAATAAAATCTTAAACAACAACAACAAAAAAAAACTGAGCTCCATTACAGATGGAATTCTCAAGCCTTACCATAGTTTATCACTCCACCTTTCTAGTCTATCCCCATGGACTAAATCTTCTGAAGACTCTCATTAGTAAGCATTAAAGACTACCCTCCTCTCCCAAGGGACCTTCAATGTTGGAGTTCCATTCACTGATACCACTTACAGAGCAGGTCAACTTCCTGATTTCCAAATGTGTCTATTTCCATTGGCCAGCAATATTTTATCTTTTGTGGTTTTGTAGGTCCCTCAATTCACTCTTCCCCTATGATGGAAAAAGTAGAAAGGCACCCTCTGCATTTTTCACCAGTTTTCCTGAGACCGATGAGGCTTATCCACTGGCAGGAAAATCTACTTTTCACTCACCACTGACTTCCTCTGCCTGGAGCAGATGGATTGTAAATGCTAGAATTTGGGTGCTGACCCATACTGCCTCATTTTGTTCTGAGGCTGTCTCAGAAAGGAATTATAACTATGAGCCAACCTCTCACTGGTGAAAGTAGG
Organism: Spilogale gracilis; assembly: GCA_004023965.1. Lineage (NCBI taxonomy): Eukaryota > Metazoa > Chordata > Mammalia > Carnivora > Mephitidae > Spilogale > Spilogale gracilis. Next base: position 113,892 of record PITA01002101.1, on the reverse strand, counting down.
AAAACTGCATGAGCTGGGCAGAGAGTAGGTGTTGTATAAATATACTTCAATAAATAACTTTGACTTGACCTAAGTCTTATCAAACAGCAACAATACATGTTTGTGGCAGACTATTTTTAGGCCATAAATTCAAGAAAGGCTTACCTCTTAACCCACTATAACAGAAATTTTATTTATCTGAGAAAACGTTTCTAGTTCTGAATATCCAAACGTTCTACAGGAGACTGAACCTAAATTAGTGATGAAGGTTGCCTACATTGACCTAAAACAATTGAAAACAGCTCAACCTTGCACTTGAATCAACAACTGAATATAATTATGGTCAATGCAGTTTCCAACTATAAAGAAGAAATGCTGGTAAATGGAACTTTTCAGGAAAAATAAAGATTAGAGTGAGTAACATCAAAGGAAAGGCGATATTGAATACTGACAATTTTCTAGGAACTTAGTTTGTACTCACAGAGAGCAGATATACAAAAATGAGGAAGTGATTGAGGAAAGAATTGCATCTTAAAAGCATTCATTTTATAATACATCCACCACAGGGCTAAAAAAAAAAAAGGAATATAGAAGTTTAAAAATTATTTCTTATTTTCTTAAAACAATTACAGTCTTTATAAGACAAACATCATGAAAGATAAAATAAAATTAGCATAGTACTTGATTAGATTCTAAGAAATTGGAACAGATAGCAAATGTTGTAATGGTTCAGAGACTCTTCTTTGTAGGGCATTGTCTTGAACCCAATGTGATACAGCTGAGTCTTTAATGAAATGATAGGTAAGATTTCAAAATAAGGAACTAATTACACCATGAAAAATAATTAAGTGTTTATAACTATCATCATAATCTATACTTACTTGAAATAAAGAATAATAAAGAAACTGCATATTCATATGTAGCTGTTTTGAATTACTTTATATAGCACATAGAAGTTCAGTCTAGGAACTCTCAAATTTCATACAGATTTGAAGAGTCTTGGATTTCACTGACACCACTTTTAATCCAAAGGACCAAGCTTAACTCTAGGGAAGAGCTTCTGAGTCTGTAAATAAAGTCACTCAAGGAAATTGATCCCATTACATGATATTTGCCATTATCATCCAGCCTTATTCCCACTTATTCACCAACCTAGATTCCAAACAATAGGAAAAATTAAATCTGCTCTCAAAGAAAAATATTTTACCACTAGTGATGTTATTAAAAAAAAAAAAAAAAAAAGGTGGGGAGGCGCCTGAGTGGCTCAATCATTAAGTGTTTGCCTTCTGCTGGGGTCATGATCCTGGAGTCCCAAGATCAAGTCCTGCATTGAGCTCCTTACTCAGTGGGAAGCCTGCTTCTCCCTCTCTCACTCCCCCTGCTTGTGTTCCCTCTCTAGCTGTGTTATTCTCTGTCAAATAAATGAAGAAAATCTTTAGAAAAAACAAAACAAAGCAAAAAAACACCCCATACTACAGAAGTACAGCATAGGGAATATGGTGAATAATATTGTACTGATGTTATATGGTGGCAGATTATAACCTACATTTACTGTAGCAAGCATTGTGTTATATATAGCATTGCCTAATTACTATGTTGTACACTTTAAATTAATATAATACTTATGTCAACTATACCTCAATAATAAAAAAAACTATGTGAAAATTTTACAAATAAAAAACAGAACAAAACATACTGCAAGTTACCTTATGGAAAAGAATTACGAAATGACTTCAGGCTGTGACATCACCAGTGAAATAAATCCATCTCCAGTGAGTATGTGAAAAGAATACCCCTCACTTTGGAGCAATGACATTTGACATACATATTTTTTTAAATCCAAACCCATTCTTCCTTAATCATACCTCATGTAAATGATGTGATTTTGAGGCACCCCCCCATTTTCTATCTGATTTAAGTTCGAGGAAAATTAGACTGAATCATTTCATTTTTGCTTATCTTGATAAGCCCATGCTATGGAGACAGGGAGCAGCGTGGTGCAAAGGGCCTAAAGCTTGGAGTGAAATTCTTTGAAACCAGGATCTGCTACCTATAAACTGTGTGGCTTTGTGTGAATTGCCTCACTTGTGTGAGCCTCAGACATCCCATTTGAAAATAGAGATGATACATAATACACAATAAGTATAAAAGCCATATTATGTGGTAGATTCTCAATACACAAGAGTTATTGTTTTGGCATCATCATTAATATTTACTTGTATCATTTCTGATATGATTCTGGACAAATTAACTTCTTTCAGGCTTCAGCTGCCCTGGCTATATAGGAGTGGGACCTTATGACAATCTCCTCACTTCCTTCCAGTTCTCAGATTTTATGAAGGAAATCACATCTGCCACCAATATAAACCACAAACACAAGTTATACATTTCTGCTGAGCAGTAGTTCTACTTCTGCATTAATGGAAATTTCACAATTTACTTAAAGAAGACTGAGTGGTGGGGGCAGAGGACTTGCCAACTACATATTTCTCCAGCAGCATACTCTCCAAGCTGGGTTCTGGGCGAAAAACCAGTGCAGGGAAGAAGAATACCGTCTTAAGGAAACAGCAAAACAGTTCTGATGGTTTCCACAGGACTATAGTTATTTATTTATACAGTATTCACATTATTTCTTAGTGAGTGCCTCCAAGAGAGTACACGTAAACCAAGGTTGATATGGCCAGGGAAAGGAAGACAGGTTTCAGAAGCTAAGGGCTCTTGCCTTGATTCCCAGATCTCCCAACACTCAGTGACCATGAGCACCGCTTGTCTTATCATCAGGTATAATAATTTCCACATTTAGAGGCACTGTGTATTGGCATTTGCAGTAGGCCTAGAACATAATAAGAACTCCGTCCCAACAGTCTTCTCTTTCTACCCCTTAGGAGCAGAGAGGTTGCTGTAGTTTTCTTGCTCAGGAGTGTTGCCAAGCACTAGAGGATCTGAAGACAGATGTTCTGTGATCGCTTGAACCATCTAAAGTTGAATTGGGCACATGGATTTTTCAGGAGTCAGCTGACTTCTGGAGAAAACTAAAACAGTTCATTTTTAAGTAGTAACAGTGAACCATCGAATTTCATTCCACAGCTAGAATCAGGTCAGTTTAAAAATGCATGGAGCTCTGGGTGTTGTACATAAACAATGAATCTTATGCATCAAAAACTAATGATGTATTTTATGGTGACTAACATAACATAGTGAAAATTAAACAAACAAAAAAATCCCCAAAACCAAAAAAATAAAAATAAATAAATAAAATAAAAGTGATTATTCCCCAAATAGCTCAACAAGTGGTCTTGGAGAAAGGAGCTCCCTATCAAATGTGTTTGAAAAAATTGGCCCTCTGAATATGAATAAACTCCACCGCCCCCCAACAATCACACACTTGGAAATTCACAGTGTGAAACAACAGGTTAAGGGCTCTGGAAAAATGCTGCAGCGGGAAGCTTGTTTGGCTGGGTTTAAGCCATTCTTTCCCAGTAGTATTTGACCAGGGAACCCTTTGAACACAAATTGAGAAATGCCACTTTTCTCAAGAAAGAGAAGGGGAGTAATATATGTGCATAGTATGCTTGCATTTTTGAAAGCCATTATAAAACCTGTTTTTGAACTTTAGTCACTGTGGGCTTGAGCTCAGTGTTTAGATGTGAATCAGAAACTGAATAAGGCTTAAAAATAGCAAGCTCAATGTGGTTTAATAAGTGGACACTACTGTGCAGGAAATAATGTTCCCAGATACTTCAGGAGTCTTTACCCAAACAGGGCTTATCATTTAATATCTGGAGAGATAATAGAGAGAAATGAGCAAGCACTGATCAGTAAGCAGCAAAAAAGTATTCCGGAATAAATTAATAAAAAATCTATGTTTGTGACTGACATTAAACTATGATTCATGAAATGACAAGACTAAGAATAAAATAAATATTTTAACATCCACAAAGTCTGTGTGACAGGCAAATTTTAATGTATTTAGGTCCAAATAGCCAAAATTCATTTATTTAATACATATTTATTGAGTACCTAGCATAGGCGAGGTAGCATGCTGGGTACTAGAAATAAAACAGTGGGGCAAAATCTTTGCTTACACGGAGGTAATAGTGTATGTAGAAAACAGACATAAATTAAAAATCATGAAAGTATGAAGTTGTGCCTGTAGTAAGTCCTGTGAAAGGAGAGATTTATGCCCTGATTTCTACTTTAGACGACAAGATGGGGAAACCTCGCCTGCTTTATTCACTGTTGTACCCCTGGCACCTGGCACAGAGCCTGGCACAGAGGACTTGCTCAATAGACACTTGTTGAATTAGTTGGGTGAATGAATAAGTGAATGAATGAAGGGCAGTGTACAGTAGAAGGATATGACAGAGTTGTCAGAGAAGAGAGTCTCTAAATGAAACTGACTTCTACAGAATGCCCCTTCAGTAGAAGAGAGAGGGAAGACGCTGCCAGGAAATACATGTGCAAGGGAGGAGGCATGGCACACAGGAGGAAAAGCAGGACGGGTGACTGTGGTTGCCATAAAAAAAAAGAATGGAGTCATTTGTGCAAAATGGGACAAGGATTGAAGCAACAGGAGGCAGGTCCTCAAAGACCAGTTGGGGGAGTTTTGTTTTTATCTTAAGGTCAAAGTGAACGTACGGGGCGCCTGGGTGGCTCAGTTGGTTAAGCCACTGCCTTCAGCTCAGGTCATGATCCTCAAGTCCCGGAATCGAATCCTTCATCAGGCTCCCAGCTTCGCAGGGAGTCTGCTTCTCCTTCTGAACTTCTCCCCTCTCATGCTCTCTCTCACTCACTCTCTCTCCCTCAAAGAAAGAAATAAAATAATTTTTTTAAAAAAAGGGAAAGTAGGGAGTACTTTAAGTCAGAAGCAAGGGTAACGTAATCAGAGTTGTGTTTAAAATTGTTACTTTGCTTCTTGAATTGGGTGGAGAAGGAAGAGCAAAAGACGATGAGGGTACTACCTAGGAAGCCACAGCCACCGTGAGATGATGGCAACTCGGATTATTGTTGTCACAGAAGGGTGGATGCGTTCAACAGAAATCTGGAAGATGACGTTATACATAGAAGGACAGAGAGATAAACAAAAGAGAGGTATCCAGAAAGGCTGTTAGATTCTTGGCTTGCACAAATGACAGGATGGTGTCACTCCCTGAGTTAGGAAGCAGCATGAGGCCCGGGTGGCACCGGGCTCATATGGAATGAATGGCTGGGAGTGAATAATTAGGGCTCAGGAAAGAGAATCAGAAAATATTTATTTGCTTCATTCTTCCTCATGTCCTAGTGAATACCTCTTTTCAGGTGGTACTCATTGCTTCCTATGGACACTGGTCTGTGTGTGTCCTTGAATTGAAATTAAAAAAAAAAAAAGCCACAAGAAAATAAATATTTGCAACTCTGTGTGATAATGGATGCTAACTAAATTTATTTTATTGATCATTTCCCAATATATATATATATACATATATATATGTATATATCAAACCATTATGTCTTATGCTTTAATACAAAGTTATATGCCAATCAGATCTCAATAAAACTGGTGTTGGAGTAGTCAACACAGTGCTGGGCTTGTGAGAAACAGATTTAGGAGTCTTATGCCTTCCTCTCAAAAAGACAAACTGTGTCTCTATTTTGACATGTATTTTTAGCATCTTTCTCCTTTTAGCATTGTTCATGTTTAAGAACCCCATTAAGAACTGGAAAATAGGGGTACCTGGGTGGCTCAGTTGGTTAAGCGACTGCCTTCGGCTCAGGTCATGATCCCAGAGATTCGGGATCGAGTCCCACATCGGGCTCCCTGCTCAGCAGGAAGCCTGCTTCTCCCTCTCTCACTCTCCCTGCTTGTGTTCCCTCTCTGGCTGTGTTTCTCTCTGTCGAATAAATTTAAAAAAATATTAAAAAAAAAAGAACTGGAAAATGACCACAGAAATATGATTGAAATTTGTTGAGAGTTAGAACAAATCTCCTAAAAGTTTACATAAAATACTGAAAGCTGAAAAAAGAAAAAATAAAGTCCAAGAAACAAAGATACTTTTATAAATTAGTCTGACACCCCCTGAAGTCTGGAGAGATTTACAACACATAAGAGAGGAAGATAGAGATGGGCAGAGAGGGAGGTGGAGAATGGGGGCGTTATAACTGCTGCATTTGAGCAGGTTCTTTGCAAACTTCTTTGTTTTTAATTATAGGATAGTTAACATACAGTGTTATATTGGTTTCAGTATACTGACTCAACACTTCCATATACGACTCAATACTCATCAAGATAAGCATACCTTAATCCCCTTCACCTATTTCTCTCATCACCTTTCAACAAAAGAGGCAAGAATAGGCAATGAGAAAACGACAGTCTCTTCAACAAATGGTGGTGGAAAAACCAAGTAGCTGCAGGCAAAAAGAAAAAGAGGAAAGAAAGAAAGTAAGAAAGAAAGAAAGAAAGAAAGAAAGAAGGAAGGAAGGAAGGAAGGAAGGAAGGAAGGAAGGAAGGAAGGAAGGAAGGAAGGAAGGAGGAAGGAAGGAAGGAAGGAAGGAAGGAAGGAAGGAAGGAAGGACGGAAGGAAGGACGGAAGGAAGGACGGACGGAAGGAAAAGCAAGCTGGCCTGCTCTCATACACCATATACAGAAATAAACTCAAAGTGGATTAAGGACCTAAAGGTGAGACCTGAAGCCCTAAAAACCCTAAAAGAGAGCACAGGCAGTAACTTCTCTGACATTGGGCATAGCAGCATTTTTCTAGATAAGTTTCCTGAGGCAAGGGAAACAAAAGCAAAAATATACTAGTGAACTAATCAAAATAAACAACTTCTGCACAGTAAAGCGAACTATCAACAAAACTGAAAGACAGTCTACTGAAGAGGAGATGATATTTGCAAATGACATATCCAGTAAAGGATTAGTATCCAAAACATACAAAGAACTTATACAAACCAACACACACACAAATACACATGCGTGCACGCGTGAACACACACACACACACACACACACACACACACACACAAAACCCCCCAAACAATCCAATTAAAAATGAACAGAAGACATAAACAGACATTTCTTGAACTTTAAAGTACATTGGAATCGGTTGGGAAATTGTTGAAATTCCAATGAGAGTTCAGTAGGTCTAGGTGGAACCTAGCATTGCGTGTGCATCCCTACCAAGCTCCCAGGTGAGGCTGGTGCTGAGCACAGCAAGAGTTTAGACTACCAGGGCTTAATGAATCAGAAGAACACTGAGTCCAGGTTCCATTAACCCTGTGCCTATGGTGAGGCAACTCGACCTCACTAAGCCTCAATTTCCTCATTTCTAGTAGAGAGTAAAAATTGTACCTAGAGAACAGGGTTATTGAGAGGATTAATTGTGATAAGAATTTCTTAAATGTTAACTGCTAGTGTTCCTAGTAGTGCTAAAGGTAGAATACTAGGAGGTGGTTAAGCCTGCAAGCACAAATAACGTGAAGGTTTTGGGTAACCTCATATAGCTGATGGCACCCCAAGTATTACCTCCATCAAGGTGCATTAGAATGTCTGAAACTGAAGCATATCACTATGGTATATGGTTACTGAGCTTAACCTATCAGTTGAATTTTATATTTTAGGTCCATTGTTTCTCAGTAGTCCATTCAACAGTTCCCTGCCCAAATACCAATAAAACTGAATTATAGCAATTTTTGGACACAAAGGACTTACGCTGACAAAGGCATCAACTCCATTTGAGAAAGTCAACTTGAGGACTCTCATAACAATATATTTGTGCCCCAATAATGGCATGCTTCTATAAAAATAGAACTTTCCCCTCCATTTCTCTTTCAATGAAATGCTTTTGTGTCCGGCATTAGAGAGGCATAAATTATCCAATTTAAAAAGCACATGTCAGGGCACCTGGTTGGTTCAGTCACTGGGTGTCTGCCTTCGGCTCAGGTTGTGACCCTGGGGAACCAGAATTGAGCCCCACATCAGGCTCCCTGCTCAGCATGAAGACTGCTTCTCCATCTCTCACACCTTCTGCTTATGTTCCCTCTCTAGCTGTGTTTCTCTATGTCAAATAAATTAAAATATCTTAAAAAAAGAAAAAAAGCCCAGGCAGAGGGAGATTACATTTATTAAAAAATAATAATAAAATAAAATAAGTAAAAAGCACATGGAGAAGAGTGCCTGGGTGGCTCTGTCAGTTAGCTGTCCTACTCTTGGTTTTGGCTCAGGTCATGATCTCACTCAATGCAGAGCCTGCTTGTGATTTTCTCTCTCCCTCTGCCACTCTCCCTCTTTTTTTCAAATAAATAAATAAATAAATAAATAAATAAATAAATAAATAAATCTTTTTTGAAAAGCACATGGAGAGAAAAGGATATACTCAGTCTATCTCATTGAATAAACAATGGATCTAAAGGGAACTCTGAGTTTTTCTGATAAAGAGTATGTCCCACAGGTCCTTCTGGAATCCAAGGGGGGTAAAAGTCCTTCAAAAATAATATACTTATTGACGTCAGTAAGTCTGAAGTAAAACAATTGAGTGCTTTCAATTAGTTTTATTGCAAACAATTGTGCATTGAGAATCAGCTATATGCCTGCCACTGTCCTGAGAGTTGTGTAAGGGCAAGAAGTTTAAGTCAGGTCCTAGGCCAAAGAAGTATATGATTGATTTTTTGGATAAGTCATACACACATGAAACACAACAGTGTGCAGGACACCATGTGACTGATTAGCAAAGAGGCATTCATAAGAGATATCAAAGGAGAATAAAGATGAGAATAATCGGGGTCAGTAGAAAATATCATCTGACAAAATAGCACTTGATCTGTGCCTTGAGAGTAACTGATTTGGATAAATCTCCAAGTTGGAAATTCATTACTGGCAGAAGTGGCAAGACCGAGTTTGGGGTGGGGGTGGTGAAGGGACATGGCATGATTTTGTGTCTGCAGAACATAATGGAAAATTTAAAAAATACATCCATTCAGTATGGTGGGGCAGTATCATCAGTTGAGGAGACTGGAACAGGAGAACGCATCGCATTAGAGGAACAGATGTGAGTGTGCAGATAGCAATATATGCACGTGTATATGTGTATTTAATAGCTAGAAAAATTATTGACACTTGTATTTTCTATGTAACATCAGGTGATAATGCTGACATACATATTCTATATGCATAGCATGTAGCACCTAAATTTTGTCAAAACTGAAAGACTTCTGGAGTCAGCATGAATGTGCACTCTTCTATCTAGGAAGTCATATTTGGCAATATATAGAAGGACTCTTTTGACTGGGAACTTTTGTAATATGATGGAAGCACTTACTCAGGATTTACATTCTCATATAGAAATTTTATGCACTTCAATTTTCTAATTATAAACAATGACCTGCTGAAGACCACCCATGTGTTCTACTAAGCAGCTAGTCAGAAGACCTCATACGACCTCATCTGTGTGGCTTGGGGCTGTGGAAACAGATCTGATCATGTTTGACCTTCTGTGTCTGACCCTCAATGATCTGTAAAACACAATCTTTGTGTGGCCTGAAGTGTCCATCTCTTGCTCCCAAGTCCTTATTTCTCAGTCTAGGTCACTGCCCTTGCAGCAGTTAGCTCTAAGTCTCACCTTTATTTGTCTTTATGGATTGAGTTCTTTATAAAGTTCTGCTTTCCTCCAATAGGTTCCTCAAATTCTGACCATGGCTTTGCTGCCCTGGACTCCATGTCTGCATGTCCCTTCTCTTTGGCAGCTGGGTCTCCTCTGGGAGAACAGTGCTCTTCCACCTGCTGTGGCAAGCAATAGTCACTTCTTCTTATAGTGAGAACTGAAACCAGAACCACCATATGCCATTTCCTGGGCACTTCCTATTAAAGTTCCCTTCTCCTCTCCCACAGAAGCTGTAGTTTAGTGGTTAGGAGCAGTAGGTTTTTGGATTTGAACGTCAGCATTGCAACTTACCAACTGCATACTCTTGGATATTTAGCATTTCTATACATCAGCTTTCCTTTTTTTAGAACAGGATAAAAAAAAAAAAAAAAAAAAGAACAGGATAATAATAATGCCAACGCATAGAGTAACTGTAAAGATTGACTGAGTTAATACATGTAAGCGGATTTAGAAGACTGTCTGACATATAGCGGGTACCCCATAAAGGTCGGCTGCTGCTTAGTATGAAATCTCTTTTGCCCCAATATCATGTAGATTACATGGCATATCACTCATTTACTCATTAAGTTTCTCCACTTAAAATAGATTCTGATATTACAATCTTTATCATTACCATTTAACTAGATATTTGAGTATTTCTATGCATATTTCTTTCTTTTTTTTAAAGATTTTATTTATTTATTTGACAGAGAGAGATAGCCAGAGAGGGAAACACAGGCATGGGGGAGCTGGAGAGGGAGAAGCAAGCTCTCCACCTAACAGGGAGCGGATGTGGAACTCGATCCCAGGACCTTGGGACCATGACCCGAGCAGAAGGCAGCTGGTTAACTGATGGAGCCACCCAGGCAGCCCTGCGTATTTGTTTCCATGTGTCAGTATGAATGACAATACCAAGCCTGAGAGAACACTACATTACCATTCAGTTTTAACCTTTCTACTGGGGACAAATTTTTACTGAGATTGAGAAACGATTGAGGTCTTATAACGCCTGATGCAATTGACAAAACCACCATTTCAAAGTGAACGAAATCTGATATTCTTAAGTGCTTTTGCTGCTACGCCTTTACAAAACTTCTAAATTTACAGAAGGCCCATCAACTAGTCCATCAACTAGTTGACACATCCCTGGGCCTAGACTCCAGGATGAACTGAAACAATGTAAAACAATGTAATTCTTATTGATAATCTGGTTATAGAGATGAGATTTTTGTATTTGAAAAAATTAAAAAGCAATACAAAATTGAGGGTATTACGGGAGGTGAAGAAGGTGTGAGATCAAATAAGCTTAAACTGTAGAGTGAGGGATATAGAATAAATATCAGGAAACATTTATGAACAGTAAATACTATTGGAACGGGGTCATTAAAATCTCTTTCCCCAAGAGCGCTTTAACAAGTGTGGATTTAGATGTAATCCTGTTTTAGCTCAGTAATTCAGTGCATGCCTTGGCAGCAAACGGAATGGATTTGATTATCTTGTTAAGGTTCTTTTGGTCCTCTGATGCTATAATTCTGGGAGGAACTTCTTTGTCTTCCCAAATCTCATGATTCTCAACTAAAAACAAGAGAAAAGCGTGCTAAATGGTGTCTACAGTGATCTGAGATCTTCATGCTAAAGATGTTATTAACAGCATGGATACAACAGATTTATTACAAAACTATAATATTTTTGTAATTGGGGAAATTCGTGACTTGAAGAAAAAGGAGGCACTCTGTAATTCTTAGATATTTAGGTCTTTCTTGGCACTTCTTGGTTTTAGAAACATTCACCTGTAAACAGAAACATTCTATAATATTTTAAAAACATGTTATAGCTATTCCAATAAAGTTTTCCTTAAAGAAGAATGGCTGAGGAAACCAAAACTAAATTCTTAAGACTGAATCAACAGGTATTTATTTTAAAAGGTACATAATCATCTCTTCAGTAAAGTATAACAATAGACACTGCCCTCCCCTCAAGGTAGAGAAGCCATGAGAAATGTGGATCTATCACTGACTTAATGAATAACCCAGCTTTGATTTCTAGTTACACTGGGCACAAACTTCAAAAATCATTAAAGTAATACCTTATGTATCTTTTCTACTATGACCTTATAGAGAAAATTGTCTCCCCTTTATATTCATTTGGCAATCATTTATTGAGCACATAAAATATGCCAGATGCTATGTTGGACATGACCTAGAGAGAGACAATAAGTAAACAGATCAGCAACTATGTGATAATGTGCTGTGATGAGAACAGAATGATAGGATAAGACTTGTCTGGGCAAGGGGAACCACTTTAAGTTGGGTAATATGCCTGTCCTCAATCTGATCCCATTCAGATTAATTTCTCCTCAGTGTGCTACTCTGTTCTACACCACAGTAGGGCTGACCTTGGGAGGTCATAAGCCTCAGGCTGTATGTTTGCCAACTTACTGCTAGGCCTAACCAGTGAAATCACGGACATGACACTAGAGTGCTGGAAGAAGCCAGAAATCAGTTCCCCACACCCGACACCCACCCCCTCCCCTGCTCTGGGTGATGTCTCCAGCAGAGGCTACATCTCCTCCCTGGCTCTCACCAGTCATGCCTGGTGTGATTCTAGGTTCTGTTGTGGTCCTAGACTTCAGAACCTACCTTCTCTTTTTGTCCCTCCTGCCAAAGGTTGATTGTGGCTTTCTGCTGTTGCTAATCTCCAGTTGTTTTATTATCTCTATCTCCTCTTTGGTTTCTCAGCATTTCTACCACATAAGTAACCAATACCATGTGTTAAATTTCCTATTTTAAATACTTAGGAGTGGTTTCACTTTCCTGGGTGGGCTCTAACTACTCAGTTTAAGGCTAAACTGAAGAAGTGAGATTTAAAATAGGAGCTAGAGAATTAAAAGAATCCAGACATCTGACACCAGATCCTGACACTCTGGAAGGAGAATGTCCAAGCTAATAAACATGAAAGTCCACAAAGCACAGATAACCGTGGTCTCTTCAAGGAGCATAAAGCAAGCCAGTGTGGCTGTGCCATCATGTGAGAAGGGAAAGTGATCAGTTGAAGCCAGAGAAGTAAATGGATACAGGGTCACATAGTTTCCTGTTCTAAGTATAAGAAAGTTTCCAGAGATGCTTTGATCTGAATTTTTGAAAGATCACTCTACCTACGTTGTGGATAATGCATTCAATGTTACAACGGAAGACAGTTCAGAGTAGCAGTGGAGGGAGATGGAGAAAAGTAGGCAGGTTCATAGAGTTTTATATACAAGACCCAACTTTCTAGTGGCATCAACATCAAAGACAAGAGAAAGTGAACCAGGGATGACTTTGTTACATTTTGAACTGAATGACCAAGTGGACGCCGGTATTCTCAATTCAGAGAAAGAAAGAGGAAGAAGGTTGAAGGAAGGGAAATAGAGAGAAGTAAGAGTTTGTTTTGGGTCCTGTTAGATAGAAGATAGAGCTTCTTAGGCCACCAAGTAGAGATGTATAAGAGACAATGGGTATATGAGTCTAGAGTTCAGGGGAGAGGTTAGAGCTGGAGATAGGAATTTAGGAATTGTTGGCATCTGAGTGGTTTTTAAAACCACAGATCTGAGAAGAGAATAAAATCAGAAGCAATTTATTACAAGCCATCAGTGATTATTCTAAACACAGGATTTCGAAGGAAAAAGATCATTAGACATAGGTATTTTTTAAAAAACAGACTTTCTAAAACACCAGTAGAAACATTTTGTATATGTCTTAAAAAAATAATCTGAGAATCCAAAGCCTAGTGCTGTGTAACTAATGTGATTAACGTAGCCAATTGTTTAGACAGTAGGGGACCTTGACATTACCTGAATGATGTTTGCCATTTACATGGTCTAAGTAAAAAGCGTGCTCATGAGGAACTCTTTTCCTTCAAAGACATAAGTTTTCCCAGGAAATCAATCATATTTGATGCACTGTCTGAAATGGGTATACAAATATCAACTTCCCCTGAGTATTACAAAACTTTAACAATTTATCTTTCATTTCCTCCATCCCTACCAGAGCAAGTATCTTTCAAATACTCTTAAAGATCCACACTGAGAAATCTTTAGCTCTTTACTGTCTTTGACATTCCACATGCAGTCAGTTGACCAGACATAACACTTACTTCTTGTAGCTCATCTCCCCTTCTTTAGCCTTACTGCTCCACTCCTAATCTTGTGGTTCTCATCTACTCTCATCTGGACCACCTTCCTCCTTCTGGGCAGCCCTACCCAACATCACCCCCTTTTGAGTGTGCTCTCACTGCCATTCCCCAAGTAACATGTTGTCCTACTACCTGGAATTCCTAGAGTGCCTTCCTACTCATTCCTAATTCCATCTATGTGTCTAGTCCTCCAAAGAAGCGTCCACATGGTCTTGCCCAAAAACCCAACCTCGCTGACATCTTTGAAACATGACTAGCCACTTGTGCCAATAGAACTCCAGAAGATTTAGTGTCAAATAGGTGTGCTGCACTTTGTTCCAATGTGTTTTTAAGCATTCAAAATGAAAAGTATAAAGATTTAGAATTATAAAAGAGGCTGCATTACAAACTGAATAGTGACAGTGTAGAGAAAGGGAAAGTAAACTATATGAGTCAGTCCTGTGTTTACTGACTGCTTTCTCCTCTTTGAAAAGAAAGTATCTCCAGGTTGGAGGATGGCTTTGCAGTACAGAGAGTGGGATTACTTCCACCCGATTTTTCTGATCATGAGAAGAAAAGGGGGTGGGGGGAACACACTCTAAGTGTGGAGAAGCCATAAATATAAGCTTTCCCAAAGATCATAAGAAAACTAATTCTGAATGAGAAATATAAATGTTGAGAACAGAGAAATAGAAAAACATCACCAGATAAAAACAAGGAAATGTTTACACCTGATACAGTGCAGTTGGGTACACACAAGTGAGAAGAAATGAGAAAGCCTTGGAAAGTTAAAGTGCAGCATGATGACAAAAATAATAATTTATTATTTTCACTTTAATTTTTAAAGTTATAGTTACACCTGTAATTTTAATTATTACAATTACATACACATATATAATTTTAATAGTGGGCACCTGAATTTCCCTTAAAGAAAAAAACTATCTTTGTCTAGGAAAATACCTTGAGATGTTGCTTTGATGGAAAAAATGAGCCCCTACAAAAATACGACGTGTAAAATGACAATTTTTTTAACTGATTAGATAAGCTGTTTTTTACAAACAGCTAACAGTCATGCAATGAGTAGGGTAAGGAAGAAGAGAATGGAGGGCAGAAAGTTAAGAGGAAAACAGAGGAGCTAAAAAGCATAGCAGGCTGCAGAGCCTATAAAAGCAGAGCTCCAGGACTCAGCCCACGGAATCTAGTCAATGGTCTGTAACAGGGTCCTGTGGCCACAGATGGTGGCTACCCTGGTGGTGAGCACAGCGTAACCATAGAGTTGTGGAATCACTTTTGTACACCTGAAACTAACGTACCTACATTTCCATCCAAAACAAGAAAAGGAAGGTACCTCAGTCAGTTGAGCGCCAGAGTCTTGATTTTGACTCAGGCCATGATCTCAGGGTCCTGAGAGGCAGGAATACCTGGGCTCCACTCAGGGTGGAGTCTACCTGAGATTCTCTCCTTCTTCTTCCGCCCCTCCCCCTTTTGTCCCTCCCTCTCTGTACCTTCCCTCCACCCATCCCCCACACTCAAGCACACTCGAGCTGTCTCTAAGAATAAATAAATAAGTTTTTTTAAAAAATTAAAAAGAAAGAAAACAAAAACCAGGGCTCTCTGAGAAAGCCCAGAAGTCAGAGTGTCGGGGTTCATTTATGAAAGGAGTTTTCACCAATATGCAATTTAAAGTTATCTATAATGTTACAACAGAAAAGCCCTGCATGGCCCTAAACCTTGCCTCAAGTCCACCAAGGCTTTTAGAAAATAACAAAGTAACAGGCTGTATTCAAGATTCGAATGGCCTGGAGCAGAGACAAAAAAAGGAGCTTTAGTAGATTGGGGTCTGGAGAGCAAAAGCCTCTCCACCACCAGGATTTCTTGATACATTGGGAGGAGCAATATGAACGTGGAATGAGAAGAGAACCATTTTTTTTTTTTTTACACCTTAAAGAGATGAACCCTTTGACATCTGGATTGCGAAGCATTGATTAACAGTACTTAAATTCTTTGTGAGAAATTATTTAATACCCCAATGCAGCTATTTTCACATCTGGTATTATATCAGCGTATTTATAGCTTGCAAAAAAACAGTAATTCGTAATTACTCTTTATCTCTGTTGAAATCCTTACTTTTTTTTTTTTATTAAAAAGTTGCAATCTCTATAAGGAAAACAATAAAGCATCCACAGGATTGTGGATGAAATGTTAGGGGGACTCAGCCTCTACACCTTAGAAAGAGTTACTTCTTGCTGGCACATTCTTCACCAGGCAGAGGATTTCAGAGTGCCTAGAAGGAAACAATTACCGATGCCTGTTTCTGGTTGCACAGACTTTTGAAAACCTTTTTAAAACTCTGGCTCTTCTGTCCGGATGAAAGGTACGCACTTAAATGGCAGGAGTCTGCATAAAACCTCAGGTCACTCTTCGCTTCCCTATAACTAAGAATCCTGCATTATGTGTTGCATTGTGTGCAATTTTTAAAAACTTGGGAAATGAGGTACCCTGGCCCATTCTTTTTACTTATGCAATGTATGCAATTGCATAACTTATGCAATTATGCAATGAAGAAGTTTAAGAATTAACATTCAGATTCCTTTTGGTTCTAACATCGTATTCACCATAATATAAAATACTATCAGAATAGATGAATAGTCCTCCTTCTGAGCACAAATTTCTGAATGCCTAGTGCCTCTGTGCTTCCTATTTTGTTAGTATATACATAGTCAAACAGACTCTAGTGACTGTAGTCCCAAAACACTACTTGTGTAAAAAGGGTGTTCAAATCTACTCCTTTCCAAATGCTGTCCGTTCTTTCATCATAAACACCGCACTGTGGAGAAGTAGAGCGGATATACATACTGCTATGGTGCAATGACTGATCCGTTCGCATCAACACATTCCCTGCCTTCTCTGTATTTTGGTAGCAGCATTTCAGATCGTTCCCCAACAGGCCAAGTATCATGATGTGAGGAGTCTGCATCGGGTGGGGGTGGGGCGAACATGAGGATAGGAGGGGGCTGATTCATTGCTGAGCTTGCCAGAAGGTACAGCATTTGAGTTAACAACGAGGTCATCTTCAGCCCTATGAAATGTGAAGCAGAATCTTAAATACCTTTTAATAGATGATATAATCTGTCCCCTATCAATGGACTTTTAGACTGATTCCTACTTTTTTAGTATAAATAATGCTGCCACAGAAATTTCTGGATAAATGTCTTTGTGAACACATTTGAATATGTATACGGGATATGGATATGTTTATGACCTTCATTTGGTGACCATATTATCAAGATGCATGAGGACTTTTATACAAGTGGCTAACCAAAAGTAGTTGAGCTATTGATGAATTGCAACCAATGCCCCACCATTCTTTTTGTCAATAGAATGTCCTTTGAAGTTCACTGAATAGTAAGAGAGAGACATGAGAAAATATATAGCAAAAATAAACCTCTGAATAGTCTCTTCCACAAACAAAAGTTACCTTTAGGACAAAAATATTCACACTTAATAATTGCCATTTGCATTAGCCCCTCCTCACAGTAATTCCTTGGACTAAGAAATAAAATTTTTAAGAGGAGCTCCTATGCATAAATAAGAATAACCTATTAGAAAAATCGGCTAATTTCTAAAGACATGAAATACAAACAACCAAAATACATATATGAAAACATACTTAACCTCACTCATAGTTAAAGGAAGGGGAAAAAATCAAAAGTGTGGTCCCATAAAATGTCAATAGAAGCACCGAGACACAGGCATTCCCCAAAGTTGGTAAAAAGGTAAACTAGAACTACTATTCTGGAAGATAATTTGTCAAAAACCATTGTGTTTTAAAACACATATATCTGTGGACTTGATATTTCCACTACCAGGAATTTATCACATATACATATTTGAATGTATTCAAAAAGGAATTATCCAAGAATAACCACTAAGTATTGTTTGCATTCAAATAACTGGAATGGCTATCAGTAGAGGACAAGTTAAGGTTGTTATTAAATCCATGCAGTGGCTTCACATTCATCCATTCGAAAGAACAAAGTCGTTTGTGTATTGATATATAAAAAGCATCAATTACATTAATTAAAAAATAAATAAGCCAAGCACAGAACAGCTTTATGATATATTCCCAATATCTACTGGAAAGAAACAGGATATATATACATATATATGTATATGTATATATGCATATGCACAGATTTCTGAAAGAATATAAGCACACTCTTAAAGATCGTCAACTATAGGGAAGATGTTAGTTTCCTAGGGCTACTTTAATGAACTACCACTAACTCAGTAGCTTAAAGTAAGCGAAATTTATTATCTCACAGTTCTATAGTAGAGAAATCAGGAATCAAAATGGTGGCTTTCATCTGAGTGCAGTGAAGGAGAATCAATTCCATGCCTTTCTCAGAGAATCCAGTGAAGGTTGCAATGCTTGGCTTATAGATGCATCTTTTCCAGTCCTATCTCTAAATTCACATGACCCATCTCTAGATTTTCACATGGCCTTCTTTTAAAAACAATAGTCATATTGGAGTAGGGCCCATGTAACTCCAATAAGATTTCATTTTAACGAATTTCATCTGCAACCTTATTTCCAAATCAGGTTGCATTCTGAGGTATTGGGGTTAAGACTTCAACATAGCTGTTTGTGGAGACAAATTCAACTCATAACAGAAGGATATGGCCTTCTGAGCTTCAAGAAAAACCTCAAAATTGGTTAGCAAGATGACTAGTTAAGTGATGCAGGCATGATTAAGTGCCATTATGGTCCTGATCCCTTCTAAGATAAACATTTAGACAACAAATACCACACTGTGTAAATGGATTGTCCAAATCTCAACATTCAGCATTCAGTTAATTTTAATGCAGTATCTCTCTCTTACTTAGACTTCCTTTCAGCTGAAACGAGCATGAAGTTAAAAACTCAATTTCCCATAAATGGTATTTTTATTTCATGGAGTCCCAGAGGCGAAAGGGCCCTTGGAGGCCTTTTTGTGGGATGCCTGTAGTGCTTGACAATGTCTTCAGCAGAAGGCCAGTCTCTGCCTGCACATCTCCAGGAAGGAAACCCAACTACTCCCTGGAACAGCCCTTTCTGCAGCAAGATATTCCTGATGGTTAGAAAGCAGACACTGAGCCGAATTCTGCCTCCCTAAACTTTTTACCATTATGTCTTTGATGAGCCATCTGAGTGTTGCAAAATTGCATATATATTTAATATCAATGTTTTAAATTATGCATGCATATAAATGAAATATGTAAAAAATATATTTACATTCATTTAAGCTTCCAAAATATCTGGGGACATCTTTGGATCGTATCCCATGTCTTACCTGAGTGGTGATTATAACCCAATGTCTTAGAGATAAATAGCAAAAAATCAAAATTATGGAAGCAGTGACTAGATAAAAGGAAAGCAGTGTGACCGGCAGAAGCCAACATGAAAGCATTGAGAAATAGCAATCAAAAACAGCTATCAAAAAAAAAAAAAATTACATGGCCACATTCTCATTGATATTGATTCTTGCAAATACATGTACAGGCCGAAAATGCTCGTCATATAATTTGATTAACATTTTTATAAGAAAATACCCGATAGTTATATAAATTCAACGACTTTTCTTTGAAGACTCATATCTTTTTGCCAGGATGTTCCAAAAGAGATATATTCTCCTGGGGAGAACAGAAAACAAACAAAAAAAAAACAATAAAAAAAAAAAACCCAAGAAAGAAAGTTTATGTATAAAAGAAAGAGCTGAAAGCTTTGGGGGGATTTTGTGGGAATTTTGCCAAGAAATCTCTTCAAAACCTTCAATGCTTTAGGCAGCTTGGACAAGGCATGGATTCTGCGTGTGGAAGGATTCCATAAAATTGTGACAAATTGTTCCATTCACAGTTACTTTGCCAGATTTTGTCACACTCTGAGAGATGTTAATAAATATATGTCAGCGTGTCATTCCTTCACAAAATGCTCCCTTCACCCAAATAAATGGGCTCGTTTGAGGCTACAATGGCCATGTTTGTCTAAGAAATACTCGCTCAATTTGTAGATACATGCTGTTTGCTTGGGGTATGGATTCACACAAAAACTACAGTGATGTTCTGGAAATATGAAATATCTCCCAGAGGTGCTGCAGGAAAATGGGATCCTGAGTCTTTGGGACTGTCAGCAACTGCCAGAAAATCAAACCTAAGGTACTACTAAGAGGAAGTTCTAATGAGACAAATGGAGTCCAGCACCAGAGTCATTTGGGCACTCCATTGTGCAGAGAGGTTATTCTGAAAAGTGAGTATCCAAATTTACCCTCTTTCCTCATTGATGGTAAAGGATCACATTTCTTCATTCCTTCTTTTTTTATTTTGTTTTTAAGATTTTATTTGTCAGAGAGAGAGAGAGATCACATGTAGGGTGCAGGGCAGAGGGAGAAGTAGTCTGGGAGAAGCAGAGGGAGTCTAGTGTGGGACTCGAGCCTAGGACCCCGGAATCATGACCTGAGCCGAAGGCAGATAGTTACCTGACTAAGCGACTCAGGAGTCCCTCTTCATTACTTCTATAATTTAAAGAATATCCCCATGATAATTAAGGTCTTGAAGGGAAAACCTCCCAGGGGGAAAAAAGTATCACTTAAAATATTAAAATCCTACCTTTACAATAATGTTTGTGACTGACTTGTGGTAAAAATTAAGAGCGAGGCCATCTATGAGCACATTAATGGTACAGTTGTCTGGATAAGCAAGAGTGTCGTGGATTTCCTCTGCTGTGCTCCAGTAGGATTTTCTTACCAGGAAACAGTTGATTCACTTCCTGGTGGGGTATGGGGTAAGAAGTTTATTGCCAAAGATAAGTTTAATCAGTGTTAAAAAGAGGCACTATTATTTAGCGCTTTCTAGAATTCATATTTCAAAAATGGTTTGTGGGTTACTTCCTTGCTTTTCCCTTAGCAATGATTTTTATAGATTTACTCGTAACTGTATATGTATATGGTTACTCATAACTGTAACATTTAGAATAAAATAAAATTCAGAAAGAATGTAAAAGATTGGAGACCTTAATAAAGTCGTGGTGAAAGGAGGGAGTAAATGCATCAGGATATCCACTAAATTCTATTTGGAGTGTCCCACAGGACACTACCACAGGTAGCTGACCAAATTCCTGGTTATCAGGAGGTACACACACTCTGTTAGCTCACAAATTACCAAAACATCTATTTTAGCCCAATCGTGTCACCAATATCATTGTAACCTGCCCTTACTAATCTTCACTACTGGCTCAAGGGTAGGGTTTTCTCCTTTTGGACCAGACATTCGGCTATTCTTCTAAGAAACACTTTCCAAATATTGTCTCTCACTTGATTGTACCCAGAAAGAGTTTGTTTGAGACTGGGTTTTGCAACATCAGGGGTTTTATGCAACAATGGCTAATTTGGGGTTTGGTGTTGGCGTCGTGGCCCATAAGAACATGGAGGGTTGTCACTTTCCAAGTTTTCCTGACTGGTGATGCCTCCTGAAACAAAAATCCCTGGTTTTCTTTTCAATAATCCCCCCAGAACCCCAATTCTGGGAGGGCAGCCTGTGAGACCTAATTAAAACCTGTTATTTCCACGCTGCCAAACAAGAAGTGAAACTCACCTGTCACCTTTCCCATGTACTCCATCAGAGACCTGGGCAAGCGGACAAGGATAAGGAGCTTTATCCCCAGCAGCCTATCTTCTTTATTTGGGGGGGAAAAATCACAATGTTCCTACACTACTCTTGTTCTTCTTCCATAGCTCTGTTCCCTCTTTTCTCTCCTTGCTAAGAAACATTTTAGCTGGAAGTTCTTTCAGTCCTTGCCCCCCATTCTCTGTAGGTCTATTTCAAGACTCCAGTTCCATTCTGTTCCTTCACAGACTTGGTGTATGTGTTGTATCCATACTTAACTTACACGAGTCATAATTCATTAACTCTACGACTCCTATGATTGCAAGATGGACCATTTTATCTACTCAAATAGAATGAAAATGCTGCCAGTTTAAGAATCTATGTGCACCATCCTGTGTATGACACATTCTAACTTCAGAAATGTTAAACTGTGAAAAAAAATATTTATCTTTGAATTGAGGAACTATGGCAACTTAAGGCAAAATTAAAAGAGAAAAACTTTAAATATCCTTATAAGGGCATTAATAGAACTCCCAACTTTCTTCTGGTTTGGTTTCCTGATTGTCCTGCCTATCCTGCCTATCTCTTCCTTCTCTTGATTTCTTTATTACCAAAAAGGGATAAAAAATGCCTACTATGTGCAGGTCCTATGGTTGGTGCTGGGACCACTAAGTAAACAAGAGATGGTCTTTGTGTTTAAGAGCTTTGGGTTTGGGTCATGGATCCAGAAAGCTGCTGAAGAATTATAGTAGAGTGATTATCACTCTACTAGACAGAGCACAGAACCGCACAGAAGCACAGAAGGGTGACCTGACCCAGTCCAGCAGAGCTGATGCAGGGCAGTCCAGAAAGGCAGCATCTGAGCCAAGATCTCTAAAATAAATAACATTTGGCCATTCAAAGGGACAAGGTAGATGAAGAAAGGAGAGATATGCAGGGGAAGAAAGGAGAGATACTCAGGTAAAGAAAACAGGAGGCAGCAAGAGAGATGTTAGGATTGTGTTCTGGCCAAATCCAGAAGACAGAAGGACAGGAAGAAGTGAGGTGACCTCGGAGCAGCCCCTGAAGGGCCTTGCCTACTGGGTCAAGGAGATAAAAAATTCTGAGGACATGGTGAATGAACACAGGGCTTAAGCATAAGATGGCAAGATCAGGGAAACCCTTTATTTGAACTTGTCTTACGTTGTGAGGATTGAATTAATGAGGAATAATAATCTGGATCTTTCCTCTGCCTTGGCTTCTGAAATTCCACCATGATTGCACTGGAGAACCGCTTTTGTCTTTTCCTTCTGGAGATGCCTATCTATCTGTTTGATTCATTTTCTTTAGTATTTTATAATTTTTTCCCAATATTATCTCTTTCTGAAAGTTCCACCAGTTAGATATTAGCTTCTTAGATTCATATTCTATTATTTTTATCTTCTTCAAAATTTCTATCTCCTTGTCTTACAGTTCTACTTCTGGGAACATTCCTATAATTTATCTTCCAACCCTACTACTAATATTTTTATGGGAAAAACAGCACTATTGTATTTTGAATTTTTCTTTTTTTTTTTTTTTAAGATTTTATTTATTTGACAGAGAGAAACACAGCCAGAGAGCGAACACAAGCAGGGGGAGTGAGAGAGGGAGAAGTAGGCTTCCCACAGAGCAGGGAGCCCAATATGGGGACTCTATCCAGGGTCTCCAGGATCATGACCTGAGCCGAAGGCAGTCGCTTAGCCGACTGAGCCACCCAGGCACCCCTGTATTTTGAATTTCTAAGGACTCCATCGGGTTTTTTTTTTCCTTTATAATAATCTGTTATTGTTTATGGACTTAATAGCTTCCCAAGAATATTCTCCCCAAAGAATATTAATAAACAGTTTTAGCATTTGCATGATCCCTACATTATCTCTATTTTCTTTTCTCCCCCCTATTTTCACCTAATTTACTTTAGTTCCTCTCTCCATGATGAGGATTCCCCTTAAATTTCTGGTGATCCAAGGTTGTTCACAGTTAAGAATGGAGATTTAAAATCTGAGTGGAAGCTCAGTTAAAGTTACATGCAAAGTTAGTGGACTTCGTTTTGGGAAGTCTTGTGGAAAACTGGCCATTTCATCAGGGCTTCCCAACCTCTCGTCTGTTGGGGTCTTTCTTCTGGTGATTCAGTGTTTCTACGAAAATAACATTCTAATCTCTTGTCTTTGGGCAGCATCCTGGTTATATGTTGTGTGCATATGGAGAAAAAGGGAATTGGAGGATCAACCCATTCTAGAAGTTTCTAATAAGAACAGACTTTTATTAGTTCCATTGTGTTGAGTTATTCATCAGCACTCCTGGTTCTGGTGTCTTCATTCATCTGTCACCTTCACTCATCTGTCACTACACCTGGTGTCTTTGAATCACCGGCCATTCTCATTCAGTTTCTCTAGTTAATAAATGATGCTTGGGTCTCTTGCGGTAATGGTGGGCAAAGAGTAGGAGGTGTTATAGGCATGAATGTTCTGTTCATGGCAGGCCCTGGGGAACTGGAGGAACCTGTTGGGTTTCCATTCCCTGGGGAGAGGACCAAATTAGAAAACTTTACCACCCACTCCTTGATCCATCCCCATTCCTCAACTCTCCAACTCACCACACCAGCTACTCCTGGGTAAGTGCTAAGCTTCTTCTGGGTTCTCAGTGTGGACCGCTTTTACAACAGTTACTAGGTTACCTGCATGGACATGAGGTCTGGATACCTCTACCCTGGTCAAGGTCTACACTTTTTTATACTTTTTATCCCTCAGTGATTTGTTCAGATACCTTGCCTGCTGAAGCCCTCTTCTGTTCTCTTTGTCCTTTTAGGTTTATAGCCTTTTATTCATGTAAGCTTAGTTGGGACTTGGGAGAGAGGGGGATAGACATGTGAGTTCAATCTGCCTTCTTTAACTGAATATTGTATTTGCAATTTAGATTTGTGATGTTTTAGCTCAAAGAATTCCTTAGACTCACGTATGGAATAAACATAAATCAATAAGGATGATATGAACATTATGTGAGACATTTGAAGTCAGAACAATCCTGAAAAATTAAAGTGCATGGTCATAGTTCCTAACTAACACCTACTCTCCACTTTCTTCTGTTTTTATACTATTTTTGGCCTTGGTTGAATTTTCTAAAAGTCCTCAGTCAAGATGGAATAATAAGAGGTCAGAAAAACTTGAACCCAGGCATCTCTCACTTACAATCCCAACTTTCTCACTCTGATCCCCCAGATAGTTTCACCAATACTTTATTTTTTTTAAAAAGATTTTATTTATTTATTTGACAGAGAGAAACACAGCTAGAGAGGGAACATGAGGAAGGGGAGTGTGAGAGGGAGAAGCAGGCTTCCCACTGAGTGGGGATCCCCATGCTGGGCTGGATTCTGGGGCTCAATCCGGGGACTCCGGGATCAAGACCTGAGCCAAAGGCAGATGCTTAACAACTGATCCACCCAGGCACTCCATTTTCACCAATACTTTAAAGAATTGCACACACAACTGCAGACTTCAGCAGATTTTTAATCTAAATAAGTGTCAACATTTCCACGCTCAGCTCGGAAGGACATATCTTTTTTACTTTTGCCCATGTGGCCCAGCACAACTGAACCAACAACTAAGATTTTTTTAAATCTGCACTTTGAAGTAGGTTCAGTTGGTTAATCTGGTACTTACTGTTCTTCTGCTCGATTGTTTGATTTCTTCCCTTTTCCCTGTAACCTTCTCAACAAATGCATTCTCCACCAGGCAAGACCGGGAGAGATTCTCAAACACTAAGGGTTTAAAAATATATACATAGGTATCCTCCCTAAGGAGGGAATCCATTTTATTGAAAATGTCTTGATAAACCTTTGGTGTGGATGATTAAGATCCTGAGGGCATGAAAAGGCTGGCACCAAAAGAATTTAGAAGCTCTCAAAGACAGTAGGGAGCACACAAAAGGGATTTCTAGATGACTCTGCATATGAAAAGACTGGAAGTCAAAGACAGAAAAGAGTGTGGCTCTGCAAAGAAGCAAAGAATAAGGCTTGATAGAGATGTCTAATATTCAAGTATGTGTATGTGTACATGCCACAGTAAATAATATGCATTTTAATATTTATTAACATATATATACACGTCAAAATAAATCCCATTCATTTCCACACACATTCAAAAAATAGGTGCAAACGTCTTGTTTAGGTGGATTTCCTAACGGGGTTAGAATGAACTGAGCAAGGAAGAATGTTGAGTTTGACATGGTACAAAATAGAGGTGGCAGATGAGGAACAGCAGAGTAAACCAGAACTGAAGGGGAAAAAAAAAGTAGCAGAAACAAGAGCTCCAAGCCAGCAGTGGCCCGGAAAACTGTAAATCATCTCCCCCCAAAATCCACGGAGAGACAGGAAGGAACTCAAAGTTCCCATTCTAAATTCATAATACATCAGCTGACATCTGGGTTAGTTTTTTGCAATGTCTCAGAACCTAAAAAAAGGTAAGCAAAAGTTGAAGCTTGCTGAAAGAGGGTGCATCTCATTCTCTATCTGCTTTTGATGAGGACCAACCTGAAAAAGTATTTCACCCAAGTAAGGACACAATAGAATGCCTCAGGAAATCCCCTTTGCTGAAAATGTCCCAGGGGTAAATTGGGGCTAGAAAAAATGGTATCTTGGAAGGAATGTCAGTATCTGCTGAGAGATTGCACTGGATGGCCCCCAAGGTTCTTTAAGATCCTGAGAGTCTATGGTTCTAGAAGCTATGCAGACTCAGACCATTCCAATTTTCCCCAGATGTAACTAAAGCCAAACTGATGTTATGTATATGCCTCAAAGCTCTCTTAGCAAGGTCCCGCTACCCCGCATAGTAGTCCTTATTCTTGTTCAAGCTGCTCGTGGGGAAGTGGAGGTCTTGCAAAAATTATTCCAGTATTTCCTGTTGGATATGTTCTGTCATTCTCTAAAAACACCAAAAGGAGAAATGAACAGAGTCGACAGTGGAAAGCTTCCAAAAACAGGAGGAGGTGGGCCAGCTTGGAAGAGCAGTTTCAGCCTCTAACCCAGAGGTCTTCTCCTGGGCTGGGCCGGGTTTTTGTGTCTGAGAAAGGGGTCGGGTCGGCATGCTAAATTATTATTTGTACACGTGATGATTTCTCATAAGCACCCTCCAGGGACTTGCATTTTAATTCAAGATGCTGTCTTTATTTTAGGGATAAATCAGTAAAAAGGGTCAACACTAACCTGTCATTTTCCTCTTCTATTTTAAAGCTCTCTGTGCATGGGAGTTAACTTCTCCCAAAACAAGCATTTGGCAAATTCCTGGTTAGGCTGCTGGCTTGTTTTGTGAATGATGCTTGTGGTCAGTTCTAACATATATAGCTGCTTTCTTCGTATTGCTGTCTTTTTCACGCATGTTTTTCTTATTTTGGCATTTTTATGGAAGTGATTAAATATTACTTGGTTTCAAGCTGGTGTCGAAATTGTAGAGATGTAGAAAATCCTCTCTAGCTGAAATCCAACATACACATGCCCTCATAATCATCAACACACAAGCATATGGGTGCAGCGTTCCTAAACTATGCCCTTATTTTACTTGCCTGCCTTCCTTCCTTTCCTCCCTTCCTCCCTCCTTCCTCCCTTCTTTCCTCCCTTCCTTGTTTCCTTCCTTCCTTTTATTTCCTTTCTTATTCCTTCCTTCCTTTTTCTTTCTTTCTTTCTTTCTTTCTTTCTTTCTTTCTTTCTTTCTTTCTTTTTTTCTCTCTTTCTTTCTTGTGCTGAGAGAGGGAAATGAAATTAAATATGATTTCATGTTTGGCTTTTCTTGTGATAGAAGCAGCATTGTTTGGGTGCCCACGTTTTACCCAAAGTTCAATGTAGAAATGTTTCAAGTCTTATTCAGAATGACTGAAATATTTTTGCAGAGTGTCACCTTGTAAACTTTCATTAACGTTTATGTTTTAATAGCAAGCTGGAGTGGTATAGAAACTCTTTAAGGGATATTCTTTCCCCACTCCACCTTCCAAAATATAAAATAAAATTAATCTGAAGAGAAAGTAAATCCTCAGAAACAAACTGAGGGTCTTGGAGGGGAGGGGGTGGGGGGATGGGAGAGCCTGGTGGTGGGTACTGAGGGCACGTATTGCATGGAGCACTGGGTGTGGGGCATAAACAAGGAATCTTGGAACACTGAAAAAATAAAATAAAATAAACATACACACACACACACACACACACACAATTTCCATACTAAAGATAAAAACTTTAGAAAACTTCAGTAAAGTGGGATTCCAAGCACCCCTTATTTGAAATTTTAAAATTTATTTTTCTAATGGCTAACTATTATGCCTGGGTTTTCAAGACAACAGTTTTAAAGTAGAGAAAAGTCTGTGATTGCAAATAAAAAGCTTATCGTTGTTACTGCTACCCAAAAAAAAAAATCCTGGTATTTAGATCAAAAAATTCTAGGACACACTGCTTAGTATTTATTAAGTTCCAAAAAGTATCCCCAAGAAGCAGAATGTTTCTTTATTCTACTAAATCAGTTGTGTATAATGTTGTTTGATAAAAATCTAACAATTTTAAGAGAAACTCTGTACTTAGAAAATTCAGCTTCTACTTCTGAGAGGAGTATGAAAGAATAAAATCAGGACTTGTCAGAATAAAATTTTTTTGACAAATTCCTCAGCTATCAGAAGACTTAAGAAGTCTATTTTGTATTTAATATCACCTGTAGACTTAATGAGAGAAAAAAAATCTATTCCATTTAATTATTTCTTAAAAAGTTTAATTGGAATATTGGCTTCATCATTATATAATTCAGGAATTGGATCTGCATAATATTTATGTGATAACTAAAAGGAGATTATATATTTGGATATATTTTTAAATACTCAATTTATATATGTTATTATATTAATGATTAGAGACATGTTCAAAAAATTTTCTTTATCCATATTATTTAGTTGCTAGGAGACAAATATGAAGCATCTAATATTATTACTAAATAGGTCATAAACTTTTTTCTTTTAAGATTTTATTTATTCATTTGACAAAGAGAGATACAGTGAAAGAGGGAACACAAGCGGGAGGAGTGAGAAAGGGAGAAGCAGGCTTCTTGCAGAGCAGGGAACCCGATGCCGGGCTCAATCCCGGGACCCTGGGACCGACCTGAGCCGAAGGCAGACATTTAACGACTGAGCCACCCAGGGACCCCTATAATCAACTTTTAATTTCACAATAAGAAATTGCTTTTGGATGTGTATTATATACCCAGTGCAAATAACAACATCTTTCTCTGCCTGGTTTTTATTTGTAATTTGGAGAAGGTTTAATAAACATGAATCTTACTAAGCAGGTTAAGCCTCCCCTAAAAAAGTAAGATTATCTCCAACTCACAGCAAGTTAAGTTATTTGCAGTTTAAAATATATCAGGATTTACATAAGTCAATTGAAAGCAAAATGTTTATGTTTAATTTTCTTTTTTGTATCAAAAATGCATAGTGATAGTATTTTATATAAGATTTCTGTCATGATTGATTTTATCTCATTTATCATAATATTCAGAGCAGGTAATTTTCAAACTGAAGAATGCTGCACACAGAGAGTAGTTATTCGCCACAGGACACAAAATAGTGGCTGTGCCAATCCTAGCCACAGAGTAAACTATACCCCGGCGTAGTGTAGCCTCTATTGGAGTGGGAAAAGGACCTTTTCTACCAAAGGATCTCAAACTTGAGGCTTCCTTACTTTAAACAAATTATTTTATGATTTTTTTGTGTCCTCATTAACATTGGTATTCTTTAAAATGACTATCTTCCATTATATTTTACAAAGATCCATTCAGATAAATGCCTTTACTTATTTCCTTAACCAATATAATACATTTATGGTTTAGGAAAAAATCATTTTGTTGTGTCCAGACTTAGTGGCAGTTCAGTGTGGGGACTAGTCAACAACAATGAATAATTTTTGAATAGTGAATAATTCTTCAACAAAATTATTTCAGCCTCGAACAGTTCCCAATCCAAAGAATAAGGTTTTCACCCGATCCATCTCGGCTTTTACTTTTTTGGTGAGTAGCACTTGGTTGCCAAAGCTACCTCTACCTCTCTCTCTTCCCTCATATTGTTTCCCTTGCTTGGATCGAAGGCTCTATGTCTTCCTATGAGCTTTCCTCCAGACCGCCCTAACCAGTGAGCATTCCTCAGCTAAGAAGAACCAGATGGCCAGGAGGAGATGTTAGTATTTCCTTCACATGTCCTCTGGGCAATCCTTCTTCACCCAGGACAGGTGTGCTGACTTACCACTATTCTGAGACTTACACTAATCCAAATAGCAAAGGACAGTTGTCCTATCTTGATGGCAGACATAAGGCAGAAGAATCCCGCCTTTATGCAGCAAAAAAAACAACTTTTAGGAGAACAACTTGTTTGGAGAAAGCCCTCAGTTGTCCTACATATTATGTATACAGTGCTATTTATTATATATACAATAGCACCAAAAGAATTTTAATTCAACTAAAATATTTTAGGCAAAAGAGAAATAAAAAGCATTATGATTTTGCATTATAGTGCTCAAAGGTACTTGGAGATTAAAAAATCTATGCATCTACGGGTGTCTGGGTGGTTCAGTCTGTTGAGCGCCTGTCTTTGGTTTGGGTCAGGATCTCAGGGTCCTGGGATCCAGCCCAGAGTCCAGGCTTCCAGCTCAGTGGAGGGTCTGCTTCTCTCTCTGCCTCTGCCCCTCCCCCTGCTCATGCTCTCCCTTTGTCTCAAATAAATAAATAAAATCTTTTTAAAAAAAGTGTAGTCATCTAGCAAAATAAAACAAAAACGTAGGTAAATTCATAGCATTGTGCTAAAAGAAACATTAGGGATAATTTAAAACTCAAATATGTATATCCTTCATCAAATTAAGAGCTCATTCAGAGTAGCTGAAAGGTCACAGGGCAGGGTAATGGGAGAAGAATTGGTTTGAATCTTGGCACCTTCACAAGCACTTGAAGGAGTTCCCGGATTCCCTGAGACCCATTTTTATTACCTTTAAAGTGGGGACAATTGTACAGCTCTAATTTGCAACAAGAATATGAGGATCAAATGAGAATATTTTTGAAAGTTGTTTAAAGTTGCATGCACAAATGCATAATCAACATAATCTTCATGAAGGTCAAAGTCGTATCCCATTCCTTGTCTGTTCTCCTGTTAGAGGCGCCACTCACCCTTGAGCAACAGAAAGATAAGGAAGAGAAGTGATGCCCCCACCCCCAAGAGATCAGCAGTACCTTCACACGGGAGAATTGCCTTTTGCAGCTATATTCTGACTACCAAGGACACCCCCAAAAGAAAACCTACATAGAACTTTGTAGATTAATTCCCTAACTATCAAGCCAGGAAAAAGAAAAAAACGAGCTCGAGAACATCTGTGCAGGCACATGACAGCAATATAGGGCCCATCCTAGGGTTCAGAAGCCAGACTTTGTACCTACTTGTTCTCCTTGCCCCCATGGTGTGAAGCAGACAGGAAAGTCACATCATTTTGCAAATCACCTGACTCCAGCCTGAAATCAGTAATCCAGAGAAAAAGCACTTGAGAGCATAGGGGTATCAAAGAGCGGGCCAGGCCTGGGCTTTCCTATAAATGTTATGTTGAGTGGAGAGTGGCCGATATGACTGCATTGATCCCCGATCCTAAAGGCGCTCCTCCAGCCCACGTAGACGTCTGTGTCTGCTCTGGAGGGGAATTTGTTTAGGGAAACAAAGCCATTCTTTCAGTCAAGGGACACCATGATATCCAGAGTCTGAATTCTGCTCTTCTAAATGCTGAAAGCATATTGGTTTTCCTATAAAATAGCTCCTTATGGGAAGCTCTCTGAGCTGATGCATGGAATCCTAAGCAATGCTTGTTTATCTATAGGACCCAACTGATGAACCAGCAGTAACCAGCTTATGGAAAATGTTAAGGGAATGAGTGAGTGAAAGAATGATGAACAAATGAACTCCATGAAATACCTAATGGTAACAGTGGCCTTTAATTTTTTGTATTGCAGAAATTTTAAAATGTAAATGGAAATAGAATTTTACATTGAGCCCTTATATTCCCATCACTTTGCTTCAACAATTGTGTTTCAAGGTTCCTGAGTGGCTCAGTTGGTTAAGCGTCTGACTTCGATTTTGGCTCAGGTCATGATCTCAGAGTTGTAAGATCGAGCCCTGCATTAGGCTCCATGCTGGGCAGAGAGCCTGCTTATGATTCTCTCTCTCTCTCTCTCTCTCTCTCTCTCTCTCGCCCTCTGCCCTTCCCTGCCTCTCTCTCTCTCTCTAAAAACAAAAGTTTGTTGTTGTGCATGCTCTCTCTCTCTCTCTCTCTCAAAAAAAAAAAAAAAAATCTTGTTTTGTCTATTCCTCCTCAATTTGAGGGATGGAATAGGTTATTTTAAATAAAATCCAAGATTTCACCATTTAATCCATATGTACTCTACCTTACATTTCTAATATATAAGGATAATGCATTTACACATTTGACAAAATTAACAATAATTCCTTAATACCTTGTAAAAATCCCAATTTCTCTGCCTTAAAATCTCTTTTAATGTATTATTTATTAGAGCCATAATCCAAACAAGACTCATAAAATTGCATGGTTTGTTTTTTAAAGTCTCTAAAAATCTGTAGCAGCTCTTCTCACTCCAAACCACTCTAGTTAGTTGACACCACTGACTTGTTGGAGAAAGTAGGCCATCTATCCAGTATATTGTACCACATTACGGATTTGGTTGACATGCCTGGTGGTGTCATTTAATCCAATCTTTCATCTATATTTCCCCTAAACTGGTAGATATATCTAGAGGCTTGCTTAGATTCAGTCTGCTTCAAATACACTTCACTGTTAGCTGTGGACTTCCTACGGCATCTCACAGAAGGGACCCTTAAAAAGAACCTAATGGTGGGAATCTATTTGGCCTTTTTTCATATCAAATATAGAACATTATAGGTTCATATTCTGTACCTGCTAGAAATTAGATTCTCAAATTAAACAATATATACCCTCTCTTTTTGGTTTTACTTGTGTTGATGGATCTGTGTCAGTGCAGTATCTAACTACGTGCAGTTATTTTCTTGAACCGGGGACAAGAACAGTAGAAGTCAGACCAGTGAAGTGGGCATTCTCCTTACTAAAGAACGGATGTCCCACAGGTAAGGATAAACATTTCTAGTTTGGAAGAGAAGGTGAGAAGGGAAAGCTAAATCATGCTTGGAGATTACAATGATTTGCTAATAGTTTCTGTCAATGAAACATACTGCTTAAGAGAAGGTGGAAATCATCAGACTCTGTTGGGATAGGAGCAACAGGGGAAGTATAAATTTGAGAAGAGGGAATAAGGATAAGGTAGTAGGACAGCAACTTAAAATTGATTGGTTCCATTTGCTTTCTAGGGCTGCTGTAACAAACTCTCAAAACCTAGGTGGTTTGGGAGGCTTGAGTGGCTCAGTAAGTTAAGCGTCCAACTCTTGATTTCAGCTCAGATCATGAGATCAAGTCCCTCATCTGGCTCCACACTGGGAATGGAAACTACTTACGATTATCTCTCTCCCTCTCCCTCTGCCTCTCCTCTCTCACTTGCATGTGTGAGCACTCTCTAGCTCTTTTTGTCTCTCAAAACACCTCCCAAAACAAAACAAAAAAAAACCCCTAGGTTGTTTAAAACAAGAGAAATTTATTATCTCACAGTTCTAGAAGTTAGAAGTTTGAAATCAAGGAGGTGTCAGGGCCCTGCTTCTTCCAAAAGCTCCAGGGAAGAATCCATCCTGTGTTTCTCTCCTCGCTTCTGTTGACAACCTCAGTCCTCGGTGTACTTTGGCTTGTAGCTGCGTAATTCAGACCTCTGTCTCCATCTTTCTGTCAGCTTCTTCCTTGTGTGTCTGTACCCAGTTTCCCTTTTCTGATAAGGACACCAGTTGTTGCATTTAGGGCCGATCTTAACCCAATAGAACTTCATCTTAACTTGATTTCATCTGTAAAAACCCTATTTCCTTTTTTAAAAAAATTTTTTTATTTTATTTTTTCAGTGTTCCAAGATTCACTGTTTATGCCCCACACCCAGTGCTCCATGCAATACATGCCCTCCTTAATTCCCACCACCAGGCTCACCCATCCCCCACTTCCAAAACCCTCAGTTTTTTTTCTCAGATTCCAAAGTCTCTCATGCTTTGTCTCCTCCTCTGATTTACCCCAATTCACATTTCCTTTCCTTTACTCTTAATGTCCTCCATGTTACTCCTTATGCTCCACAAGTAAGTGAAACCACATGATACTTGACTTTCTCTGCTTGGCTTATTTCACTCAGCATAATCTGCTCCAGTCCAGTCCATGTTGATACAAAACTTGGGTATTCATCCTTTCTGATGGAGGCATAATATTCCATTATATATATATGGACCATATCTTCTTTATCCATTCATCTATTGAAGGGCATCTTGGCTCTTTCTATAGTTTGGCGATTGTGGCCATTTCTGTTATGAACATTGGAGTACATATGGCCCTTCTTTTCACTACCTTTGTATCTTTGGGGTAAATACCCAATAGTGCAATTGCAGGGTCATAGGGTAGCTCTATTTTTAAGTTTTTAAGGAATCTCCACACTGTTTTCCAAAGTGGCTACACCAAATTGCCTTCCCACCAACAGTGTAAGAGGGTTCCCCTTTCTCCATAGCCTCTCCAACACTTGTTGTTTCCTGTCCCATTAATTTTGGCCATTCTGACTGGTGTAAGGTGGTATCTCAGTGTAGTTTTGATTTGAATTTCCCTGAAGGCAAATGATGATGAACATTTTTTCATGTGTCTGTTAGCCATTTGTATGTCTTCTATGGAGGAGTGTCTGTTCATGTCTTCTGCCCAGTTTTCAATGTGATCATCTTTTTGGGGGGGTGTTGAGTTTGAGGAGTCCTTTATAGATCTTGAATATCAGCCCTTTGTCTGTAGTGTTATTTGCAAATATCTTCTCCCATTCCATGGGTTGCCTCTCTGTTTTGTTGATTATTTCCTTTGCCGTGCAGAAACTAAAAACCCTATTTCCAAATAAAGTCACATTCACAAGTTCCTGGTAGACATAAATTTTTGGATATAATATATAATGATCGAAAACACTCTCTCTGAGAAGGTGACATTTGAGCATAGAGAGCTAAACAGCCATGAGTCTAGAGAAAGGCAATCCAGGCAAAGAGTAGCCTAGTGTGAAAGTCTGAGACATGGAAGGACCTGGTGTGTGAAGTGCCTGAGAGGAAGGTCAATAGCAGCAGTGGTGACAAAGGTAACGGGGTGGAGGGAAGAGCAATACAGCCTTGGAAGCCATTTCTAAGGATCTAAGAATGATGGCATTGACTCTGATAGAGATAGGAATTATGAAAGAGTTCTAAATAAAAGTATGATATTATTGGACATTTTCATGAGAACCACCAGCTGCTATATTGACTAGACTGTGAGATGGAGAAGGGCAGAAGCACTTCAGTGACCCATGGGAGAAAGCTGATGATGGTTTGGACCACAGTAGTTTCAGTGGAAGTAGTTAGGAGCTGTCAAATAATAAGAATAACACATAAAAATGTTCCAGATTTTCCCCCATTAATACTTATCTTTTATTATCAAATGTTTTGTCATTTGTTTGTATGCATTCCCAGAGAAGGGAGGCAAGCACCAAAAGTTTAAGAATTGGTTTTATGAGAAAATCTTAAAACGAGAAGAATTGAGCATTTCCTTTTTCCTGCAGTTAACACTGATAGCTACCATAGGGCATGCTGTATACCAATAATTGGCTATTTTACATCCATTCCCGATTAATTTAATCCTTGAAATAAGCCTGCACTACATGCATTGTTTTCCATTTCACACGTAAGAAATTATAGGTTAGAGAAGTTAAACAGAGTATCTGACATATGAATAGTTAAGGACAGAACCAGGATTCTAATATATGTATGCTGAATCTCAATCCCATGTAATTTTCATTGTACTACGGTATGAAGCAGGTAAACAAAGTCATTATTTTATTTAAGTATTTAATCAGTGTGGTCCAGATCTTTAAAAACCATCTCTTCTAGAGAGACTTTCCTTGGTGTTCTTCATTTGCAGGTAGTTAACTAATCAATTTGACTGATTATTGTTGGCCAGGAATATTGTGAAAAGAGACCCTTCCATACTCAACATATTAGGAGAGAACATGGTTAGTCTATACCTTATTCTGGAGATGAATGTGCAAATCTCTTTCCATCCCCACATTCAATGACATCACATGATACCTTGAAATAACTACCTCATGCTAGGGGTAATCGCTCCATGGAAATTAATAAGCACAGTAAAACAGAGCTTTTTTATTTGGAGACCTGGTTTACCAACAAACTATTGCCTATAACTCAAATTCAATCACAACAAAATATAAAGGAGGATGTGTGTGAAAGAGAGAGAGAGAGACTGAGTGGGGGTGCGAGAATGAGGAAGGGAGAAAGAGAGGGAGAGAGGAGGGAGAGAGAGACGAGACAGTATTATCAAATTAGTGTAGTTAATGACTAACATCAGTTTAAAAACTGCCTTCAATATAAACCCAAATGACAGAATGTGTCCACTGGACAGATCAACACATTTAAGACTTATGATCACACATTTGCTAGTTGTCCTCGGCGACAGGCCTTTAGGACTTTGGCAGCAGCTGCGCCATCCTGGGCCGGTTTTCCTGCAGCCAGACCCACACCTGGCTTAGCTTTCCCAGGTGGTGTTTCCTCAGCAAACACACTTTTGGTGAGCTCAGTTCTTCCGTGGACGACTGGAGCGACAGCGATTCGGGAGAGGTCCACTGATGGGTTTCAGGAGCTTTGGCTTCTTTCCCAACAGAAGCTGATGATGTGGTTTCTTTCCCTGAGTTGGCCTGGAGAAATGTTCTTTTACCAAAGATAGATTGAGGAGGAGAATCAGTCTCAATATGAAACAGAATAAGTACGCTTTCCTAGTCATGGGGGAGGGCGGCGGAAATCAGGATAGTTCCATTTAGAGGGAGTGACCATGTCTGAAAGTCAGGCACAACTTGTTTCAAGGATTATTGGTTACTTTGGATCATCTCCACAACTTGAATCTTTCACCCATATTTCTCCTAAAAAAATAGTGGCTTGTCTATTGAGCTAACACACACACACACACACACACACACACACACACACACACTTCTGCTACCCCTCTACTACTACCCAATCTCTCTCTCTCTCTCTTTCTCTCTCTCTCTCTCTCTCTCTCTTTCTCTTTTAAGATCATTTATTTGGGAGAGAGAGAGAGAGAGAGAGAGAGAGAGAGAGAGAGAAAGGACAGAGAGAGAGGGAGAGAAAAACTTTAGTGAACTCACCTGACATGGGATGTGATCTCAAGACCCTGATATCATGACCCCAGTGGAAACCCGTCGGATGCTTAACTGACTGCACCACCCAGGAACCCGTACCCAATCTCTCTTCAAACCTTCCTCAGGAAAACATTTCTTTATAGCGGCTCTTTGCTGCTGCACTCAGCTGTGATGTATGACTTCCCATTTTCTCAATCTCAAGGCCAGACCCAGGGTCAGGACAGAGCTTTCTCCTTAGGGTCAAAGTCTAGACACCAGGGACAGACGTCCTGGAAAGGGGGCTGAGGTCATGATCAAAGCCACAGAAAATGAGTCCAAACGAGTCCATTGATCCCAGGAGGGCAGGAGAACATCAGGAGCTGAGGTACAAAGCTGAAGTGGGACACAAAAGGACAAGGGGCCCCGAGGCAAAGCAGTCACGGGAACAAGCAGGCAGAACGTGACCAGAGGGCATTCCAAAGCTGTGTTCCACTGTTAATGTCACTTACAGCCTCTTTAAAATTCTAAGCAGAGTCAGCATCGCATAGGGGTAAAGTCACAAACCCCGGAACCAGACCCCTTGGGTTTGAAGCCTGGCTCTGCCATTTACTAATTCTGTGACTTTAATCAGTTTCCATAGTTTGTAAATCTGTAAAATAAGGAGGTAGTAGTAGGTTTAACTCAGAGCATTGTTGTGAAGGTTAAATAAATTAATATCTATAAAGTGCTTAGAAGAGTATCTGTATAAAAGATGTGAAACAGAACAATATTCACCTAAGCCTTAGGGAAAAAAATTACCAGTTTCCTTGGTAAAAAATAATATGAATTTTTTATTATTCTTCCTTCTCTCAGAGGAAACCACCACCTTAAATTTTTGATTTATCATTCTTTTTTTTCTTAAAGATTTATTTATTTATTTGAAGAGAGAGAGAGCAGGGGAGGGGCAGAGAGAGAGAGAGTATTTCAAGCAGACTCCCTGCTGTGCATGGATCTGACACAAGGCTCTGTCCCAGGGCCCTGAGATCGTCACCTGAGCTGAAATCATGAGTCAGGTGCTCAAGTGACTGAGTCACATAGGTGCCCTTGTGATTTACCATTCTTGATAAATATCTTTATATTCATTTAATGGTAATATCTCCAAGTATAGAGTAATTTTATTTTTCATATTTTAAGCCATATATAAATGGCATCATGCTTGCTGTATTCAACTGTAATTTGTTCTTCTTCCTCAGTTCATCCGTGTTGATATAAGCAGTTCTGGGTCATACCTTCATGTCATTCCTGTCATTGTTAGAGTATTCCCAATGAACACATGCACCACAATTTATTTGTCTATTCTCCTGTTGATGGACACTTCAGTTGTTTCTGCTTTTTGCTCTCATAGCATTCTGAGACATATTTCTTGGCAAATGCATGGGAGTTCCTCTAAGTTGACTTAGAAGCAAAATTTCTGAGGTTTAGGGTAAGCTTATTTTCAAATTTACTTAATATTTTAAAATTATTCTTTTAAGATAGTCGGGCAAATTCACATTATCATCCGTGCTCTACAATGTGCTAAATACTACTTGAAGTCATTTAGACAGATCAACTTTTTCAATCCTCAGAACGACCCTAAGAAGGAAATTCTATTATTCCCCTCACTTTATAGAAGAGAAGTATAGTAGTTTTCCTCAGATCACACAGCTGGTAGACTCTGGAACTTGGGTTCACACCTGGAGACACACTTGTTTCAGAGTCATACTAACTGCAAAATAGGATATAAAAGAAAGTCAAGATATTCTGACCCAAATGCATCACAAGGCAAATAAAAAGATTTCATTGAAGGAGGTAAGGTCTCATTAGATCCAGTATTTCCTCATCTTTACTAATTACACATGCATAGACCTTATTTCCAAATAAGGCCTCATCTGAGGTTCTATGCGGACAGGAATCTTGGGGAGGAGAGACACCGTTCAACCCAGTGCAGGATCCCCTTCCACATCTGTGGCCAAAGAGAGGAGTCTACTCTACTTCCCACAGCACAAGTCTTTGGATATGTGGGAAGAGCTCTACGATTCATAGATCTCTCTCCGTACCTCATCTCACATACCCAGGAATCTCTTGCCTTCACCACACATGCCCAGTTCAGTCAGGCCACACTAACAGAGCCCCCGGTAGTTTTCAGGTCCCAGGAAATTCCTTCACCATCCAAGGGGCCCTGCTCTGAATGTCCTCCCATCTGCGGATGAAGGAGCCTCCACAACTCCATGACGGGTAGTCTTTTCCAGGTGTGGACAGATCCAGACAGCATACAGTGGACCCTACAAGTTGCCAGTAACCCCTACAATACTGTTGGGACCCTGACTGCCTGAGCCAGACCCTCTAGATCATTCAGGAAAGCTGAGTCATAGTTCTAGCTCTGTCCCTAACTCTATAAACAGAAGCAAATCAAAGTTTCTACACTTAGATTTCTTAACCTTTTGGAAAAGTAATACTTGCCCTAACCTGTTTGGCAATAACGTTGTGAGCACAGATAAAATGCTCAGATAGAAATGGCTGGGAAGAATGTGGTTATGCACCCACAGCACAGTGGAATGTAACCTTGTTTTATGGCGTGGGGTCCGTTAATAATCTGGTGGCATGTATGATGCACTGTCTCCGAAAATGCACATGAGCGTGGGCACACAGGCATATAAGCTTCCAAATAACAGGACAGCTGGATTACCCTGGAGTCCAGACCCGGATTCTCCCCGTTCTCTAACTAAGAAGTGATTTTTGAGGGGCGCCTGGGTGGTTCATTTGGTTAAGCGACTGCCTTCATGATCCTGGAGTCCCAAGATTGAGCCCCACATCGGACTCCCTGCCCAACAGGAAGCCTGCTTCTCCCTCTCTAGCTGTGTTTCTCTCTGTCAAATAAATAAATAAAATCTTTAAAAAAAAAAGTGATTTTTGAGCCTGAACATTAAGTGACTAGGGAAAGTAGTATTCCTCCCAGATTCACGGTTGGCTATTCTGGTTTAGAAGTGAGGCTGTTTGGCCACACAGCCTCCACACAGCACATGGCCATGGCTGGAGCAGAGGAGAAATATTTTTGGATTGAATTCAGTGAAGCATCTTCTCAGGAGTAGCAACAGAACTCCAAAGTAGAAGAGGTAGGGCTCCTGTCTGCTTTCTCTCTTTCTCCCTCTTGAATGTCCCCGTTTCAGCAGAAATTGACTAAGCTGTCTTTGAACAGATGAAATTGAGCCATTAAAGTGATCCTCACTAATCTGTTAGAAAATCAGGGTCCAGGACTGTTCCACATGAGAAGTCAGCCTTAAGGAAGTTCCCCACAGCCAGAGGAGCATAGTTATCTGACCCGTGATTTACTAGACAGTATTTCTTCTATTGGTGGTACAAATAATTTAGGACAAGAACACCTTTCTAGTAATGTATTTTTTCCATAATTTTTACATGGTTTACAGTATTTATGTAGTATCAAATTCTTCAAACTCTTCTCATTGAATATGGTCTCCTTTGTTTTCTACCAAAAACCAAAACAAAAGTGGAAGACAAGGAACGCCCATTTGATAGATAAGGACACTGAGCCTTTGAGAAGTTCGGGCACTTGCCCTAAATCTTGCAGTTAGTAAGAGATGGAGCCAGGACTTTCACCAGATCTGATCCTAAATCCTACTTTCCTGTGCTATATTATAAAAGTAAGCATGTAAATAATATCCAGTTTCAGTTTTCCAATGGCCCCTTTGAAGCCAAGATCTAGTAGGACTTCAGTGATAGGAGAGGGTTATCCCAGGAGCTTGGTGCATGATGGAATTGACAATTGCCTCCAACTGATCAAAAAGAGGAAAAAATATCTGTCCCTGTTCTTACTGATGACTGAGATCTCTTTAACAATAAGCCATGCCTTTCATGCCACAGTGAGACACAGGATTGGAAATGCAAATACCTGGGTATAGGTCAGTGCAATTGGCTGATAGCAGATCTTTCTCTGAAAACAAGTCTCGACAGAGGAGAGGGTAGGGAGACAGTCGCCACCAAAGCCAAGACACTGTCTGAAGCAGCCGAGAGCTAACAGGAGAGAGAAAAGCCAGTCTAAAGACCAATGACACCTACCTCCTGTCATCCTTGCCCTTTTTCCTTTCCAATGAACTCTCTTCACTCAGGGAAGAACAGAATGGGTATGCTTTTGACTGCAGGAGAACTCAGTGTTTCCTGAAGTGTAGTTCCAGGAATACAGCGTCTGAATCACTCAGAAGTGATGGTTAAGCACTCAGATTCCCAGGCACTCAGGCTTTGCTTCCTCACTGACTGGCTCACACACCTTTCCAGTCCTGGTATCAGGCTGGGGCCAAGAATTTACCCTTATACCAAGCTCCCAGAATGTCTGCTGTGTACAGGAATGTTTGAGAATTATTGTTTTAGAAGCCCAATTAGATGATGAGAACATTGATGAAAACTCACTTTTTTTTTGAATACTCACTTTTAAATGATCTTGAGGAAAACACCTCAATGAAAGCTATTGTATGGATTTCTTCTATAACTCTGCTCTTCCCTCATCTTAAAATCAATTGATGTATTTTTTAAAATTATGCAACCCTGTGTATATACCATTTCAATTAGGTACACAAATGTGATGTCTCTATATCTGCGTACAGGCTATTTTAATTTTTTTTAAGGTTCTATTTATTTATTTGACAGAGAGAAACAAAGCTAGAGAGGGAACACAAACAGGGGGAGTGAGAGAGGGAGAAGAAGGCTTCCCGCTGAGCAAGGTGCCTGATGCAGGG
Organism: Spilogale gracilis; assembly: GCA_004023965.1. Taxonomy (NCBI): domain Eukaryota; kingdom Metazoa; phylum Chordata; class Mammalia; order Carnivora; family Mephitidae; genus Spilogale; species Spilogale gracilis. The sequence goes on along the minus strand of PITA01002101.1, from coordinate 72,414 downwards.
CTTGATCCCAGGACTCCGGAACTTTTTCTGGGAACAATAGCTATTTTCTTCATTTATTTTTATGACACCGAGGTGGAAGAAGAAAAGCTGTGACCTTGCTAGATCCACAAACTTTAACCAGTCGTGTGCTGAGAACATCTGGAAGCGTCCAGCAAGGCATCAAGGTGCAAAAACAGTTCCCCTAAGACCACATCCGAAGTACCATTTACAGCAGGATTCAGAATGGGATGTCAAAGGGAGACAAGCGCCATAGGGAGGGGGGACAGAAAAAGGACTGGAGAAGGAAGAGGAAACCTTTAGGTCTGAGAGCTAAAGGGGAGAAAACCAGCTTAATTGTGGAAGAAAAGACACACACATAGGATAACTCGTACAGGCAGAGTTGCTGTGGAGGCACATTCCAGGAAAATCTTAAGAGATTACTTTAATAATAAACCATGCATTCTTCAGCAAGCCATCACGGGATTAACTACCCTTTTCCTAGGCTGGGAACACAGTCGTCAGGTTTTGTTGGGTTTTTTTTTTTCCCTTCTCCCTCAGAGGCAGGTTTTGTGCAAGGGGAAGTTATGCAAGGACCGTAGTTTTTCAAACATTGCATTGAATTTTCCTCGCTTTAATGTGCTAAACATTAATTTTAATGGTGATAAGAAAAGACGATTTAGGCAAAGTTAATGTCTGGATGGGTGTGATTCTCAAGCTTAGGTGTGATTGATTCTCCAGCTTCAAGGATGTTCATTTTAGACCTCCTGAAAAGTGAACAACTGCTATGGGACAGGAAACTGTTCCATCAGCGATAAAAGGAGTTCAGTTTCTTTTCATGCCTCTTCTTCTTTTTTTCCCCTTACTGTGCACAGGACACTGACTTACTGCCAGAAGCAGTATCAGTACCCTGGAGGTATAAAAATACTCTTCAATTCAGAGTTCTCCACTGTTGACTCTTAAGATTTCTGTGCAAAATGACAGAGCTGTCTATTTTAAGCTGTATGTGTGAGCCCACTGCTCACAAATGGACTGTTTTCATCAAAGTCTTCTCTTAAAATTCCAGCTCATTGCAGATGAAATCATTTCTTCCTCTGGCCCCTCAGACACATCCCTTGTATTTGGTGGAGCAAACATGTTCACATTTCTAGTAACAGTCTTTTGAGTAAAAAAAAAGAAAGTAGGTTTGGGTGGTCGGTTCTGAGCTGAGAAAATGTGACCTATTAAGGTTAAAAGAAAAATCCCCTTTCCTCCCCAAATTGCCAAAGCCTCTATTTGCCTGAAATCAGCTGTCATTTGTTCAACTACTCAGCCTTTGGAAGTGAGACCATTCTTCTGGACTCCTGGGTCTTAGAAATAAAGCAGTACGTCCCAAAATGTACCAGAATATTAAAGTTCTCTGCATAAATGTTATAAATACTATCCTAAGATTAAAGTCTACAGACCTCTTATCATTTACAGGAAGTCCTTTTTTTTTTTTTTTTTTTGGATAATAGCAAATTACCTCAGAGGAGCACTGAAAACTGTCAGCACCTTCAGGTGTGAGGGGATGAGACAGGTGGCAGAAATCATAGAGGCCAAGGGGAGTAGCGCTCTCCTGGTCACGGGGTTGTGCTGCTCTGCACCCCCAGCTCCCTGCGGTCCAAGCCTGACCTACTTGAGAGCAGGGACTGCCACTCACACTGAGCTGCCCCAAATTACAGTGGCTTCACACCTGGGCTAGGCTTGGACCACAAAATACATCCTTGGTGTCCCATGAGCCCGATTTGAACCCTCAGTTTCCAAAGGTAAAATGCAAATCCTCTGTGTGTTGCTTACTCCATAAAATCAATGACCCCTTCTCATCCAAGTCATAATTTGGCATTTTCACATTCAGTACACACTGTCTCCAGCTTCCAAAAAAAAAGAGGAAATAGACATGCTTTTCACAAAATAATATCAAAATTCTTTAAAAGTGACAGAGTTTCTGGGGTTATTGTACCGTTGTTTATGATTTTAAAATACGGAGAAAATGAATTCCCAGCTTGTGAAGTTTCACGAAGCTATGCTATGGAGTGCCAATATTTCCAAATATTTTATTTCTCATGTTGCAGATTTCTTTTAGAGGTGTAGGGAACACTGGAAATTAGCTCAGTCATGTCATGCGTCTACACACGGATGTACACACCTAGGGAAGTCAGTACATGGTCTTTGAATCAGAGACAGAGTTTATTTAGATAGGTTAGATAGAGGTGAACATTTTTGTTTACATCGATTTCAGAGTATTGTTTTTATGTCTATCAGGATTTTATTTCATCTCTAAATGCAGCATGATTTACGTGTCCACAGACAGATTTCCCACCCAGTTAAGTGCACCCGCACCAGCCATGCCTGCAAAGGGGCAATCCCACGTTCCACTGGAGAAACAGCAGATCCGAGCTGGGATCCGTTGCCTCTTGCCAGGAAAGTCAGGAGTAAAGGCAGCCCTTTGTTCCGAGGGCCCCAACGGCTTAGCATGACTTTCGTGTGCCACATCACAGAAGTGGCAATCCAGAGAAGGAATTCGTGAAACGAAGGTCGGGTGGATCCCACCCCTTTCCTGCGGCGGAGTTTCCCTTTCCTGTCCTTATTTGCCCCCTCCCCTGTCCTGGGTCCCCGGCTTGCGAAGGCGGGGGCTGCGACGGCCCCCTTCTCTGGTCCCTCCCCCTCGGGGCCGGGCTCTCCTTGCCATCGCCCCCGGCTGGCAGGGCTCGCGAGTGAGGGGAGCCGGGCGCTCGGCGTGGCTGCGGCTCGAGTTAATAAACAGTTAAGTTTGAAAGACTCGGCAGACACGTTGAGGGGGAGTTACCCAGCCCAGGCAGCAAAAACATCCCGGCGCATTCCTTGGGAGTCCTCGGCTGCCAGCATCTGATTAGAACCATATCTCGCCGGGAGTGGCCGCGCGGCTCCGAGGCTCCCGGGCCGGCGGCTATTTAAGCGCGGCCCGCCGTGTCGGCTGCGCGGCAGCCTGGAGGCTCGGCACCGGGAAGTCATGCTCGCTTCGCGGAGGCGCTAGCTAGCGGTGAGTCGCTTTCCCGTCGTTCCTCCCCTTGGCTCCATTTTTCGGCATCTCCTTCCCTCTTGGCTTTTTCCTCTTGGGGTGCAGCTCTGGGATTGGGGTTCGGGGGGAGAATCTGAGAAACGAGACTGTACTTGAGGAAACAGCGGTTTTGTGGCCTGACATCCGAGGAATGCTTCCACGGACTGCATTTACCTTTGGGGTTGGGCTGCAGATGGCCAGCTTGTGACATTTCACAAGCACCTTCGTGTGCGTGTGCGTGTGTGTGTGTGTGTGTGTGTGTGTGTGTGTGCGCGCGCGCGCGCGCGCTTGTTTAAAAGCTCGGGGGCAACCCGGGTGGGACGCTGGTGTGGCTACTGACCGCCTAATTAACTCCTCCAAGGTTGTTTATTTTTGCCGTGTGACCAAGGCTGGGGACCCGGTTTGTGCCCCAGAGAAGCTTTTTCTGGTGACAACGCGTGGCATGAAAATACGAACTTTGTCTTACACCACATTCTTAAGAAAGTATCTGCCCAAGAGACTGAACAAACTTGTTTTAAATCCCTGGAGGGTTTTAAAGGTGTTGGCCTGCTGACTGTAAACTGGCTGGAAAAATTAAGTAAGAATTCGAGAAAAGGGGGGAAAATGAATGGGTTAAAGCCATGGGCCCCAGTCAGCATAGCGGTTTTCACAGCGTAGAGCCTACCCTGTTATTCCTTTGGGCTTCTTTTCCTCCTGCTTGACTCAATTCCTAGTCTGGAATTCAGGTCCCAAGTCAATGTCAGCAGGGAGCCCTTTGAGTCCAAAGGGAAATTTAAGTAGATTAAAAGCACTTAAGGAATCTGGATGTTATCTCCACCCCTTACCACCCTCCCCCCACTCCCCAACCACCACCTTTTCCTCTTTCTTTTTAGTTTGAGTTTGGAAGGAAGACAGACACTCTTGTAAAATGAGAAGAGCAGCAGTAAGCTTCCAGACACATGGAAAGACTTAAACATTATGGAGGGGAGACTTCATGAATAGTAAATGTTGTTATTACATTATAAAGTGACTTAATGAAAAAATTTCTGGCCCTGATCAGGCAAAGCAGGGGGGAGTGGAGGCGAAGGAGGTAAGACAGAGCTAACTCAAACAGCAGTAATGGTTGAAGAAAGAAGGCAGCTACAAAAATGCCTTCAAGATGTCTGATAAGGCTCTTGGAATGGCTTTGATGGGATATAGAATTGATCTTCCTTACAGGCTTGAGATTAGCTCCTGGCACAGGAGCATCTCCTAGCTGTTGGGGAGGGAGGAACTGGCTGGGAATGGGGGAGCCCTGCTGCTCCCAAATGGCTTGCTCCCTGGTCTGTGACATTGCCATGCTTGCGTCTTAAAACCACAGTCAGACCACCATTAGGCTGTTTTTCTCTGGGCCTTGCCCACCCCAAGTTCTGTCTCTCCCTCCTTGAAGGGAAACAGGCCTCAGTGACACTCTAGGAAAGTGTATTGCCTTGAGGATTCAGAAGTCTTTGGGACTGAGCTCTCCTTAACCTTCAGGGGAAGGACCCTTTTGGGGAAGCACTTGGTGTGTGGCAATAAACAGTGTGACACTTCATACAACATAGAGTGTGCCCTGTGGACAGTCTCCTGGAGAAAGCACCGAGGACATCTAGTAACCTACTCCAATGTGTATGTGTATGTGTTTGTGGGACTGATTACTTCTAAATTCCTTATCAGTCTTTCTCTAAGGCAGACTGGATTCTTTTTTCCTGTTGGCGAATAACTTAACTTCCCCTTTCCTTTCCCACTCTCAGCTCTGTCCCTTCTTATCCGAACAACTGCCCTGGAAACCAGTTCTTCTTTAAGCTCTACTCTCCTACATTTTATTGGCTGGCCAGAACCAACTGACGGTAATGGAATGTCCCCTACCTTTGAACCATGTTGTTGGCATCTGGTCTGGGATGCAGTTGGATCTTCACATGAGGATGTTAGGAGAGGGAAGGGAGCCAAGCATGGCACTTGTTAAAAGCCTTGCCTAATCTGTTGAGGGGAGTCTGCATTTCCACTCAAGACTTTTGACAGTTTTAGATTTATCTCTTGTCTTACTCAAAAGGTTCAATGGATCTTAGTCACCCTGTTAGGGTTGAGGGAATTGCTTTTAAACACTTGCTATTGGCATGAAGGTGATCTCTAGAAACAGGGATCTCTAGAAACTTCCGACCAGATATTTATTGGCCTGCTTGGCCATGTCTCAGTTATCTGAAGATGAAGAGAGCAGGAGGGCCTGTGCCTTGTTGGGTGGCTCCTAGCCGGTAGGAAGCTTTGTGGGTTTATGGGCTCTTGGCGACACAGCAAGTAGATGTGGCTTCATTCCCAGTTGTACCATAAGCCTATACTTGGTACCACTGATACTTTTTATCTGAATGGTAAAACACATAATTGCCTCCCTCAATCTGATTTAATTGATGCTTTTCTCAAAGACAAGTGAAGATACTGAAATGCTCAAGCAGGCTGCTGAAGACTGGGTTCTCCCATGTGTCCTTTTGCCCTCATGGGCAATCAGAACATGCCTCCCCACACGGAAAGGCTTCAGAGCAGATTGGCTGGGGAGTCCGTTAACAGACCGAACATGTCAGGTTTTCTGTCCTCCATGAGGAATCAGGAGACCTGCCCTGGCAATAAGAAACACCTGAGTAATAGGATATGGTATTTTAAAATTCTCCCTGGTGCTGCGTGTATTTCGAAAGTTGAAGCCGTGCCACTGACCTGCACAGAGGTAGGCCAAAGTCACCTCTAGGCGAGCTCACTGCTATGGCAGTTCGGTGTGCTTTGCGGAAACCTAACTCACAGTAACATAGTCTGACTGGGTTGTATGAATCAGAAAGAGAGCAGACCATCCGTCTCCTCTTCAATAAAAACCATGCTATTTCTGATGAAGGGAAACAAGGGATGCCAAGGCTGGGCACAAAGGGCTAGCATTCATGCCAGTATCTGCCTCCCACCCAGGACAATCAGGTAGTGGGCTGAGCGTGTGGCTTCCAGAGTCCTACCTCCGTGATTCAAATCCCAGCTACAGCACTGTTGCTTACCTGACCTTGGGCCAAGTTGCGTAACCCCTCCGGACTTAAGCTTCCTTATCTGGAGAGAATAAGAGTACCTAGCCCAAGTTTGTTAGGGAGATTGCTAACCTAGTATGCTTAGAATACTTTATTCTCTCTGACCTAGAAATGTACGTGTTTTGTGTTATTTTTGCCCCCTGAACAACTGAATTATGTGTCTTTGTGAAAACTGAAGACAGAGCAGAGAATTTCTGCATAGAAATTGGGCACTGCTCATCTACCTGAAAACTGCTAATCATTCAAGCACTTAATATTAACAAAGCCAGTGTTTTTGCTGTGCTCAGGGCTAGAGCAGACAGGGAGTCACTCCGTGTTCTCGGCCCGGAAGCCTGCACTTTGCTTGGTCAAGCTGACCTCCTCTGGTCCCACTGAAGTCCCAGTCCCCTCACAGCCTCCCTACGGAGTGCAGTGGGAGCGTTCTTCCCCAAGTCAGCATTATAGTAGAAGGAAGTGGGAAAGGAGGGACCACCCATACTAAACAGAGTGACTGGACTAGAAATAAAGTCTTCCAAGTTCATGTGGCCCCATCCTATGCTTGCCCACATAGCTGGGCAGGTTGCCATGGTTACTCCCCTTCCCGCATCCTTCTCCTACCATGGAAGGAAGCCTGCCACTCTAGGGTGAGCAAAATCTGAACAAATTGCTTCCTGATCTAAAAATGGAAGTTGCTTTTTTATTGAGGTCCAGTCTCCTGTCTACCTACCTCATCCTTTTCCTCTTCTCAACTTACTTTAATCTGAACACTTAATTGTCTAACTCTTGCTAATTCTTACAACATCAAGGTAGCAATCATGAAAGCTTATGAAATTTCAGGAACACGGGAGCTAGTGTCCCAATATTAAAGAACCCTGGCAGTTTTTCTCTGCTACCATAACTTATACAAGCTAGCTAGAGGCAAATGACCTTTAACTGCCTTAAACCAGTAAGAATTCTGAGTGAGCTCAGCAGGCAGAGTGAGGAAGTTACCAGAAGGGGGGTGCAGGAAGGCTGTCACTTAACATTTTTAGGTAATCACAGAGTAAGGGAGCCGATGGAATAGGAAGTAACAATCCTGAAAAAGTGAGATCCAAAACACTGTTCAGCCTGGAATAAATTTGGGGGGGGGATATGTGGTTTCACATTTTCTCTGGGTAAAAAGCTACCCTGTCTCTCTCTGATGCACAGTGTTACACTGCAATAGACTGAGATCTTTATATGACAGTTAAAACACATAAGCTTTCATTTCACAATCAAATTCATTCAGTCTTTCAAGAGTGGACACTAAGTTACCTTCGTGTGTGTTTCACAGCTAGAGAGAATTCATCTAAAATAGTGGTTCTCAGAGTGTGGTCCCCAGACTAGCAACACCAGCATCATCTGGGAACTTGTTAGAAATGCAAATTCTTGGTTCCCAGCCCAGATCCACTGAGCCAAACTCCAGCAGTGGGGCTCATCCAGCTGTATTTCAGCAAGCTCTGTGCATGATCTAAGAGTAACTTTCATAATTAATTTGTTTTGTAATTCAGTTGTTTGGTGGAAAACCTACCAAAGTATGCGCATTCCTACAGTCATGGAAATAATAAAGCAAAGCATTTAAACATAGCTCAGTTTAGCTGGATCTTAGGATACAAAAGATGAAAAGAGCCAGACTTTGACGTTTTTCCTACTACCTCAAGTATTGTTTTCTTAATCCAAGGAAAACTGATATACTCCTTATTTTTGTATTATCATCTCACTTCCAAATCCTTTCTCCCTTTTTGGGTTCTTTAAGAGCATAATTAATCTCCATTTATTAGGAGACTGCCCCAGTTACTGCTTTTAAAGAAGATTCTATAAATTATATCATTACCCATGAACCAGATGGTTTTCTCTAACCTATAAAACTTCTTTATTTTGGGGGCGCCTGGGTGGCTCAGTTGGTTAAGTGACTGCCTTCGGCTCAGGTCATGATCCCGGAGATCCAGGATCGAGTCCCACATCGGGCTCCCTGCTTTGTGGGAAGCCTGGTTCTCCCTCTCTCACTCCCCCTGCTTGTGTTCCCTCTCTAGCTGTGTTTCTCTCTGTCAAATAAATAAAATCTTAAAAAACAAAACAAAAAAAAACTTCTTTATTTTGTTTTTCATGCAATACCCAGAGTGCAGATGAAGGCTTCTCCATATTGGTAAATGAATCTACTACACTAGGTTTTTATAAAGCTTTATGGTTTAAAAAGTACCAGTCCATTCTTCCATTTATCTTTCACTTTAATAACTTAAGGTAGAAAAAAATATCTTTCTTAGTTCAAATACGATCATTAGATGGGAGAGCCAGAATTAAAGCATGAATCTTTATGATTTGAATCTTGGTGTTTATCTGAATATTTAGTAAGTACCTGTTACGTGGATTATGTTGCTAGCCGGCAATGGAAGAACACCTAGTGAGTGGAAACCTAGAAGAAAGTCTACATTACGTGAAACAAAGAATGTAGACTCTGGACCTCCATTGGAATGACAGCTGTGCCATTTCTTAGGCTACTCAATGTCCCTGACCCTTAATTGCCTCACCCACCTTGCAAAACAGTCCTAAGAATGACCGATGTTAATCAGAGATCAATGTTTAGCAGAGGTCACACCTTAGACTGAGAAATACAAGGGTGTGATCCAGAATTGGAGAATTGGAATTCTGGTTTCCAGAAGGTGGCAAAGGTTAAGGGTTAAGAGCTTAGACTTTAAACTGCAAAGGACTGCACAACTCCCTGCACCATTTAAGAGATAGTGTGTTGGAGCTTCATTTTTCTCCATCAGTAAAATGAGTTGCCTCCACGTTAAAGTTAAGGGTGAAGCCCATGGGGGAAAAAAAAATGCTTTCTCTTTCTTGGAGATGCTGCTTCAGAAATGCACCTCTTCTAGGACTACAATTCTCAATGCTGCAATTAGGCTAATATTTGGAAAACACTCTTGCTCTAATTGTTAGTGAGCTTGAGGCAAGCTGAAATCTAGAGATGAACACATTTCAGCTGAAAAATTAGAAGACCTTCTTTCTTGCACACCTTGAAACTACTAAATGTGAGGGTCAAGCAGGAGAATGTGGCCATGCTTCATAAAGCAGTACAGGCCCACAAATATTAACTCTTAAGGCACCACTTAAATCTCATCTGGGCAGGACAATTCAGCTCTCCTAAGGTCTAGAATTGATCTCTACTCAGAACTGGAAAGTGATGAATAGCTTCATTTGACTGTGTCCATGTTGGATATAGCTGCCCTTCTAGTTTGAAATGTTTCCCACAATCGACCTCACTTATTTTCCATATTTTAAGTGTCCTAATAGGGATCCAAACCTGTTTTGATGTTCTGTGATTCTAGAGTGCAAATTCTTGAGTGTTGTCTGTTATCATTTAGTTGTCATGTGTTTGAACACCCATCAGAGGGCTGGCAAGGCTATATGAAGAATGCTGAACCAGTCTGGCTTTGGTACACAATGTTACTCCAAGTGGGAAACATATAACTGACCTCGAGATCAGAGGATCGGAAGTGGGAATGGTATGCTTCTGAGTAGTTGCTCAAATATTTATCCTTTAAAAAAAGTCTCAGCCATGTTTTAATTACATTAACCCTGGGTGGTGGTGGTAGTAATTTTTGTTTTTGTGTTTGGGTTTTTTCTTTTAAACCTTTACTTCTAAAGTTAAACATCCTAAGTGCAGTTCCATTTTTGAAGGCGAAAACAAATATGTAACTGATCAAATAAGTTCTCCCATCCACAACTGGTTGACGATAAGGAGATGTAGTATCAATTTCTACTTAGACCAAGGTTCAGCTGTAACTGAAGCTTTTCAGAAACATACAAATTGGTAATTGACAAACAATTGAAAAGCTGATTTTATTCAATGTTGAAGCTGTCTTTGGAAGGGTATCTCCTTGAATAGATGCTTATTGAACTGCCTGTTAACTTGTTCTTTGGGGATTTCTGGTTTATTCAGCTTGTCTAAAGTTCTCAATGACCAAAGGTTGGCTGTATTTTTGTTGGGTGATAATATTGACTTGACACCTGCTAGCAGACACATAAATGCCAACAATCACTGTCTATAAGAAATTCAGAGAAAATGACATCCACTTAATTAACATATGGTTTTATTATAAAGAAGTGGTAAGGGTAGGATCCAGAAAAGTAAAGGACACCAGTGTGATAATGGGCTTAGCTTTTAAAAGAATGGTGGATGTCAGATAGAAGGAAAATTCATCCCAGGCAGAAGCACATAAGAAAATTATGCAGGTGCACAGCCAAGGATACAGACTGGCCAGTATAACCAAGAGAAAGTACAGATGGCAGAGAGGGAAGACTTGAACTTGGAAAGTAGAGATGGATTGCACTGAGACTTGAATAAAGGACAAGAACTTTAATCTGTATTTGTTATGCAGTAGATCTCTGTTAAATCAGGAAAACAAAATGTTGATTCAGATTAATTAGGCCAGCTCTATTGACAGAATGAATTTGAGCAGAGATCGTTTAACAGTTGAACAAAAATCTATATTCCATTACAAATCAGCAATGTAGAGAAAAGATTTGCTTAAAAGAATATTATGGAGCAAATGGAAAATGTATGACACCCCTAACATTGTAATTGCACTACTCTTTACCAAACTATGTGGGTATCAGAAAGTAGGACCCGACTTCACAATTCCACTGAGTTGGGGAAAGAGTTCTATATGATTTGAAGGGTAAAAATAGGTCGTGGCAAGTGTAGAAAAACAGTAGGCTGGTGAGAGGTCAGTGAAGACTCCCCTAAGGCAACACAATGTGAGTGGACTTTGAATGTTGGGAAAGAATTCACATAGGAGAAGGCAGTATGTATTATAGCCTAGGGATGCAACGCAAGAAGGCAGGGTGTGTGTGTGTGTGTGTGTGTGTGTGTCCAGGAAAAATGGAAAAGATTAGCCTCTTTGGGGAACAAGTCTCACTCTCTCTCTCCAAAGATATATAGATGATAGATAGATAGATAGATAATATGCCTGACTAATATAAAATCAGGAAGGCCATGAAGTCTGATAGGGCCCTCCCACAAGAGTTCAACCATAAAAGTAGGTCAATTAGAACTGGTTTCTTACAACTTGGATTCTCATTGGACCGTTTTGAGAAGGTGAAGAAAAAATTCATCTCATGAAAGGTTTCTTTACTTCAAGTATTCTCTATATCTTAAAAAGTACTTATGTTACAGGTACAGAAAATACCAAAATAAGAGTGTAATATGAGTTGGCAAATTGGGAAGGACAAGATACATTATATAAGGAAGTATCACTCTTTTGGAAACAGGACTTGGGATAGCAATGAGACAAGATTAGGGAGGAACACTAAAAATAATTTTTAAAAATTTTTGGTGGAGAGGGAGGTGGGGAGTGGACATAAAGGATAGTTCTAGAAAATAGAGGGCCACAGGTTTGCCAGATTCAGTAGACATGAGAATAGTCTACAATAAAATCTTAGTTTTATGTTAAACTGCAAACACTACTGTTACTGGTCTTTTAGGCATATCCACATACCAAATTCATTCTGTAGTTCTGTTTCCACAAAGCGTCTAGAGATACAGATGTTCAACTTTCTATATGAGAACTCGTTAATAGAAACAATGGAGGCAACCTGTTCCATTTTAGGATCTGAACTCTTACACTATGTACAGCCAACACTTGTTTAAGGGCTTCCTACTTGCAGTGATAATAAAATCCAATGTTTGAAAGACTGACATTAACTGGATGCTGTCGGATACTTCCTTTCCAGGGCTCTTGTGTTACTCAAATACTGAAGCCACTTTTGGGTGTGGCCCTGGCTACATTTTCACAATATTGCTTCATTAAAATATGTGATTCAGTAGTTTTGCCTGATCTGAAAGTGACACTTTGTACTCAAAAAATCTGATAAGTAAGAGTGCCACAGAACATGTCTGGTTCTAGAATATTAGGATTCATGTCATCTCTGAATTACTTGCCTTCTGAAGTGACAAAACTGAATGCCAAGTGAGCATAGCATTTCTTTCTGGTGTTCATGATATGATGTTGGTTCAGAAATTTGGATAACTTCTCAGGAATCATCACTGATGTTCTTTAATAACCAAGTATATCACAAGATTCTTTCCTTTGGCTGGCTTTGTCACACAGTTGCTCTTCCAGATTGTTATATGGTTGTAGAAGACTCCCAAACATTGAACGTAAATATCCTCCATCTAATTAGTGATTTAAGTAAATGTCATAATTTTAACTGTCTGTTGAAAAGGATAATTAAGCCCTTACGACAAAATTTGCATCTTTCCATGGTTGATATAAATAAAAAAGCAATTTACATAGGAGTCCTTGAAGTAGTACTAATTTTGCTCTTATTAAACATTACTAATGGCAGTGAGGCTTTCTGCCCTGATCAAAAACATTTCCTCTAAAAAACTCAGCACCAACTGTAATGATTATGTGCTTGTTCTCTCCCTCCTGGCTGCACTGTAAGCCCCTTGAGAACAGTGGCCATGTCTCCTTCATGCCGTATAGAGCATACCACAGTACCTGGCACACAGTAGGTGTTCAATGACCAATAACCAGATGGCCAAGTGAATGACAAGCTGCTCTCCTTTGCAACATTGGTTTTAATTAATTATAGAATGGGCAAAATGGGAAACTTCAGCTCACCTTGTCATCTGTTGGTCTAAGTAAAACAGTTCTGAGTCCTTTTTTTTTTTTTTTTAACTTTAAGGTTATTCATAATGAGTAATATCCATATGTTCCTCTAGTTTATATCTGCTCAGGGCCTGGAAAAGGCAGACAAGCTGTTACTGAAATTCTCCAGATGGTGTGATCTTTTCAAGACCTTGGGTTAACTTCTACCAATGGAGTATTCATCGTAGCTCATGCATTGGTCTGACCGGATGGGTGTAATCACCTGGCTAATGATTATTGTAGTGGTGAATAGTTTTCAACCTTATACTTTACCCAAGGACAACTTCTTATTCTCCTTCTGTTTCTTCTTTATAAAGTTACCACTGAAATGCCCCCCCAAAAAAACCCAAAAAAATAATAATAAAAATGGAATAAATAGATGAAAACTTTCTCTCAAGCACTGGATAATTAAGGTTATCCCTTTGACTTAACACATTTTTTGCCAAAATCAAAAGAAACCTGTTTGTTTGTTTGTTTGTTTGTTTTTCTAATCGGCGTAATGCCGCTGTAATGTGGGTAAGGATGTGATATCCATTAGGCTCTTTAAAATGCCTAAACTGTGCTGCCAATTCATTACCGTTCCACAGACCCCTCTGGGTCCAAGGAAAACAGCCTAAAACCAACAATAGACCAAACACTGACCAAGTTTAAAAATCCCAGCATGAAAGAATTTTTTCAAATCCTAGTGACTATTTAATCCAAATGTTCATTTTTTAATACATCAGGAATTTTTCTCAATAACTTTGGATAGGTAAATCTCAGTGAATGATGTCCAAATAAATAGTTCAAAGCTTACCCTGAGCAGCATTCTGTAAGTATGCACGTGCACTTTGTAGGTTTCTCTTAGCTTTTAAGTTGAATTTCACATGACTGAATTCTAAAGCACCCTCATGATTCTGTCTCTAGCCCAAGGTAGACTGTAGATTTACCTGCATTTTAAAATGTTGCTATCTGGCAAATTAGCTTGTCTCTAAGGAATTTAATTTTAAAAATGCAGAAAGGCACGTGTTACCCTAATACCACTATTTCTAAACACACAAGGAGCAGAAATCTGTCTTTTGCCGTGCTGCTCCCTTCTTAACCAGCATTTCCATGGTACTGGTCTTCCTAGTCTTTCAAGTTATATGGAGAACATATATAGAAGGGGAAATGCTATATATTCTGCTTCAAAGGAGGAGCTGTAACGATGTGACTATTTTAGTCGGTAGCTGCCTTTTATAAAGGATATTCCTTTAGATGATCACATTTCAAAATACCAATTCATTTATATCAGCTTTTGGAAAACTGACCTTGTGGGAATTCTATTTTTAGGATAAAATGGATCTTCTTAGAATGAAGGTTATGGGACATAATGGGCTTTGATTTTTTTTTTTTAAAGCCACCTTTAGGACACTTGGTTTATTTGAAGTTTGAGGGTCACCATGCATCATAGCTTGGCAAGATGGGATAACCTTGGATCTGACATTTGAGATTGTTAGATCTTAACCTTTCAATTAAAAGGCTTTGTTTCCAAAAGATTAGCCAAGTATATAAATGAAAAAAAAAATGACAGAGTTGAATCACTCAAAGTGGCAAGTTCATGCAACTGTCATACTACAAAGTGATGTGACTCTTTGATGCCATGGTCTATACTCAGATTTGTCACCACCCCAACCTCCATACCACTGCTCAAAACCTCAAAGTCTGCCCAGTACCATCTAGACAAAATGTACCCTGAAAATTCACTCTAATTCAGTTTGACCCAGCTTTCAACCTTTTGCCCTCATATTACCCAGCATAGTCCTGTATTCTAGCTAAGCTGACATAAATATACTTTACTCACTGCTATCAATTCCTCTTTCCTGAAAGTGTTTTCTAGCTAATTCACATTCCTCTGATCTGAAGAACTGAGTTTAATTCTCTCTTTTTGCTTGTATAATTCTAGAACAGAGAAGTTAAGAGCATATGTATTAGCCCTGTGGGATTTTTAGCAGGTTGGTTGACTTTTATACTTGACCTTCTCTCCCATCAGGTAGGGATATTGATACTTCCCCCATAGCATTAAACAAGAGAGGTTTAGCATCATACATCACACATCACACCTGGCATGTAATAAACATCCAATAAGTTTAACTTACAAAAATATGATATGCCTTTTGTGTTCCTAAGAGACCTGTTTAAGCCATCACCGACCCTGCACTTCCAATCCATTCAGCTCTCTCTTTTTTTCCCACCCCGAGGACATTTATGACCTTCTGAAAGACTGTAATCTATTTATGTATTTTCCCTGTTAGAGGGTAAACCCTAAAGGTATAGATCTTTATTTTGCTCACTGACATATCCCAAGCCCTAGAAGTGTGTCTGGCCCATACTAGGGACACAGATTTGTTACATGAATAGGTTGCATTCAGGGGCAAACTTTGTTTTCAGTCTCTAAATTATAGTGGTTTTGAGCAAAGATTAATCACCAAATCCCAGGTGCTCTGAACAAAATAACAATAATAATTTTTTTTAAAGCTGCCAGTATTTGAAGACCTTCTTAATCTTCTAGTAACATGATTTCAGGGGAAAATCTAGGGTACCAATGACTTCCCGTTTGTGTAGTCACTCTGACTATGCACGGTTTGAGACAGATGACAGGCCTTTCAGAGTCGAAAGAAAAGGCATTTGTTTTTATCGTTTTGAGGGACTTTCTTAGATGGAGGTGGAAATGTGGAATGGAACGTAGGGTAGGGGACCTCAACACAGGAGAGATTGACCCTCAGAAAGAAATTTTAATTACATCCACTTCCGATAGCCCTAAAAGTAGAACTTTGCTTACGTTAGTGAGACTAAGAAAATGTAGTCCCTTAGTGATGTTTCTCTCACAATTCTCTTTGGTGGAATGCATCATCTACATGCTTCTATAGTTCGATAAGGAGTGCATCCTAGTTTGAAAAAAAAAAAGAACTTACAACTATAAACATTCCTAATTTCAGACTTTACTGCACTAGAAGTCATCTGTGGGGTATAAAAGGGCTTGATCATTAGTTTTTTGAGGATTTGTTTTAACCTCCTGGTCTACAATGTTGAGTCTTTTTAATAAAGATTGGATTAGGAACTTAATAGTGGCTTTCAAAGAAGAATTGTCTTTGCACAGAGCTATAGAGTTCAGCTGAGGAAATGAATGATCTAATTGCATTCTCTAATGCTAAAAATGCCTACATTCTAAGACCAGAAAGTAGCAGATGCCACTGTGAATCTGTCCAAAGCTTCTAGGACCAGCTCGAGTTACATTTATTTAATGACTATAATAGGTATAATAAGGAGAGGTTACACGTGGAGCACCAGTCTAATCACTTATATCCATTCCACGATTGCTGTCGAATTTATATGTCAGTTACTTAGCAGGCACAGAATTTTGCAACAGGTCATTACTAGTTCGGAGACTAGACAAGATTGCTCTAAAAGCTAATGAAATGTGTTCCTTAAATATTACATTTCTTATGAACCAGGGAAACTTCCTTTACAGTGAGTCATTGATGTTGACATTCCTGGGTAGGCTAACCAGAAGCCTTTTTGTAGTTCAATAAAAATAAGACTCTCTCATAATGAGTCGGGAGGTCTCAGTGAAAGCCCAGCAAAGTGGCATGTGATAAGCAACCACTGCTACTAATTCATCTTATGCTAGACCCAAGTGGCACCCTCATGTTTTATCATCTTAAAAAAAGCCCAATAGGGATGCTGTGCATTTAAGAGCCCTGGGAGAAGGAAGAGCTCTCATTCTATTTGCTTATTCTGGGAAAGGCTCCTGTGTGTGGTAAGTCAGATTTATTTATTTATGTTTTATTTTATTATTATTATTATTATTATTATTATTATTATTATTATTTTACCAACTTCTTGCTTTAAAACAAAAGCGTGCTCATTAAAGGATCCTTGGGTCTCTGAGTGCTAGGCAGGTATATGAGTAATAACTTAATGCCAGGGAAAAATACTTGACACAAGTGCCTAGCCAAAGCTCTGATAAATAGAGAACAGAACACACTTCAAAAGTTTTTAGCACAACTATCAGATAGCAGTAATCTCGCTATTAACTTATATCATACTCATTTAACATGGAAGGAGTAGAGAGTTAGCCAGGGTTAGATTCACGTGAAAGCTGTCTGCAGCTGGAGATGATTTTGAATAACACATTTTAAAGGACCCAGAGACAGATCCAATAAATGAGTCTTCATAGTCTAGAAAACCAGAAAAACTACACGGTCCTAGTATATAAATTTATGATCTCAGATAAGTTAAGCCCTTTTAGGAAAGTAGTAATTCCTTTGGCACCATATGAATTGATGACTTGTTTAGTTAATTCATTTATTGCCTTGTAAAATATTCAAACTGAGTCATTTATCAGGCTAGCAGTATAGGTTTATAAGAAACAGCTTATTACATTGACTATTACTTCACATAAACATACAGTTAAGACACTAATTACTTCTTCAATCTTGTAGAATAATTAGATGAAAAGTAAAACAAACAAAATCATACTGTGACTGGGGGAAAATAGCACTTTTCTAGGCTCCTTAAAGTCAGTGGTAAATTCCACCTCAGGAGTTTATCTTAAAAAGAAAAAAAGATAAATGAAATATTCAAGACTCAAGTCTTTGGAAATGTTGCCTAATGACATAACCAGGATAATTTTCTTAGATATCTTATTTTTATGCAGCAAATCAAAAAACTTTTGATTTTTTTTGTCCCTTCCCTCAGCCCTGGAATGATTTTAATGTCAGAAGATGATGTAAGAAAGCAACCCAGTAGAATATGTAAATTAGAAAATCTTCAAAGTCACTCTTTAAATCCTAGAATAAACTTTTTCTTAAATCTGTACAGATTAAGGTGAAATTCAAGGTCTTTTCTTTGTGTTCTTTGATTACTATAACTAAGGAAGAAATGAGTAAGTTGCATCTTCATTTTGTAAGTACACTTAGTTCTCTGAAACACCACCATCCATTTTAATGTTATTGATAGAATTCACTTCAGTGACTTACCAAAGGTATGGAAATTGACTGTCTGAAACCTTCTTGGATATGGAACATTTTTTAATGTTGGGATCACATAGGGGTGGCTTTTTCCTGAAGGTTCTAGTAGATAGAAGACTCCTTGAATTACTTTTCCAAACTTGCTGATTGTGCTTCATGATCTAAGGTAGATGTCTAGCTGTGTTTGTGGAAGGGAGGACCAGTTAATAGTGATGACTCACATGATTCCAACAGGCATAAATTTGGTTACATTTACGTGGATTTATAGAGAGAGAGTTCATGAAACAACACCTGGCTCACGTGCTTAGACTTTATAACCAAAAGTCTGACATTAAGCAGCAGGTTTTCTAACTGCAGTTGGAAATTCCTACGCTCATCTATTTGTGAGGTGAAGGGACGCTATACGGATATTACAATACAGTGGAAACTGTCATTTATTGTTTGATGTGGTTGCTTCAATTGTGCAGCAACTAAAATCCCAAATCCCTTTAGCATGGGTGAGTGTGTGATCTCGAATATTCCCATCCTTCAGTTTAATTTAAAAATACACTAATTTATTCTCACTACTTGGTCCAGTACCATTTCTGAAAAGATGAAAGAACAGTGACAGAGCGTGAACTTTAGCTCAGTGGTACTTGCATATTTTTTTGCCATCTTGCACTCATTCTGCAGCAGCTTCTTGGGGTATTTGTAGATAAACACAGTTTCCAAGCTGGTTGTCTAGCTATTTCAGGACCTTTTTGGATCCTGCCACCTAAATTTTCCACACTTGAATAGTATTAGTATATCCACTCAAGAAGCCAGAAAGCAAGTTTGCTGATTCAGCTTTCTCCTTGTCCACCAGAACCTGAAATTACCTGTTAATTTATCTAATCTGGTCAGCAACCAAGAAGTAAGCAAATGATCCTGTATACTTATTTCTCTCAGAAGAGCTCCCTGGCCTTTTAGATTGCATTCTGGAACTTTGTAACCTTCAGTGTGGTAAAACCACTGGTATCAAGAGGGGAGAGGTCTGGTCATCAGGTTGCTGGTTCTATTCTGACCCAAAATTTGACAAATAAATAGAAAGTCTCTTTTTATTTTGTAAATGATTCTTTTTGTCTTCTTATTTAAAAGCAACCAAGTCTTTTCTAAGGGAAATTAGCTAAGTTATGAAGATCCATTCATAAAGTGATAATTGATATATCAAGCACATAGATAACACAAAATAGTTTCTTATAAGCATGTATATTCCTAACCATGGGGATTAGCAGGGCCACCATCATTCTTAGAGATGAAGTGGGAATTCCCTGCTGAGGTGGCTACCTGGCCCAACTCAAAAAGACCCTAACAGACACGGAAGTGTGAGCCAACAGCAAGTTTTTCGTGGAAGGTTAATGTCAACTCTAAGGGGAGATTGAACGCTAAAACAAAGGATATATTCTACTGGAAAGGCCACCTAGAACCCAGAGATAACATATTAGGGTAGGATAACTTAAACTGATGTTGTGTTGTGTCTACATAGCTACAAGAACTTTTTTCCCATAGTTTTGGTCTATGTACAGACACAGAGAAAAAGAAGTTCCGCCTGTCCATGTACAATTACAATACACACCACAGTTTTACTCTTCTGTGCTGATGGTACAAGGCAGCTGGATTCTCATTCCTTTAAGCTCTTCAAACACAGCTTGTCTCTGTAACATGAGTTGTGGAAAGGTACAGAAACACTCAAGCACTGGCTTTGAGGATTACATAAATATGGGCCTCAGCCTAGAAAGGGAAACCACATTGGGATTTAATATAGTTCAGCCAGGCTGTTAAAGAAGAAACCAAATATCAGGCAGAATTTCTTGCCTTGGAAGAGGAAAAGTTTAAGATTACCTGCTTGCTTTTAAAGTGTCCTGCTGTAGTAGATCATAAAATAATTCGACGAGTGGCTCTTCGTTCTTACCTATGTATAAAATGCAGATGTTCCTAAATAACATGCTTTCTTTAGCCCCTCTAACATCCGCATAGACATTAAAGACAACTATTTTAATAGCACTAGAGTATAAAGTGGACTGTGTTTAACAATTAGGATTTATATTTATAAGTATCATAAGTGAAGGGCGCAAATGAAAAAACAAAACAAACAAAAACTATTGTATCCCGAAGTCCACATGCTAGATATGCTGTACACCCATGGTGACTTAATTCAGGATCATTTCCTATGGGAACAAGAAAGCACAACTTGATGTTGTGTGTTCTACGACACAAACTAAGATTCATTTCTATGATTTATTTTAAAACTGGCTTGTAGCTAGAAAGAGGAGTTAGTTCTGGTAGCTAACCTCTATGGGAAGAATAGACATGAAGAAAATGAAATGCTTGCTGGTGAGTTTGAGGAAGTATACATATACGTGAGGCAAGACTGTTGGAAAAGGTATGAATAGTGTCAGTGTATTGGCCTCGGAATCAAACGGCATAATGACAGTCCTCTTCCCTCACCCCGGTTCATTAGCTTTTGGACTACTTTTTTCCTGTACGGGTCAAGCGTAATATCCGTTATACATTTAAATGCCAAATTCAATGTAAAAGTCATATGTTTACTGTATTTTTGTACCAGTTCCATAATGCTTCTCCTCAAATCATTACCCCGAAGGCCCTGCAGTAGAAAATTTCTGAAGGCTTCTACATTAACAGTGGTATTTTTTTTTTTTTACATTCTACACCCTAAAATTGTTCATGTAAATTGTTCATTCTTTAAAATACCCTCTTCCCTTAGCTTTAGGATGAGAAGAAAGCAGACTGAAATACAATATCCCACTTTACCATTTACTAGTACACAATAGAGTTCTTCTAAACTCAAATTTTAAAACTGATTTATTCCACTTACCCATTCCAATTATCTATCAACACTTCAGCATTTAAAAATCTTATTCTTTCCACATGCTTTTTTGGCATACTTTCTGGTTACTATCCCTTCATAACTAGAAGTAGCAAACTCCACGAGGGCCCCTTTCTGTTGCTGTCACTGCGGCATGGTGTCCCCACCCTGTGACAGCGTCTCGGTGCAGGCTACTGGGCCACCACCAAGCACACAGGGTTTTCTCCACCAAAGCAAGTGCTTGGTGGCGGAAGCAGGTGCTGCCATCCCTGGCTCTGTAGGGGTGTCTCAGCATGAGGGGAGGAGTGCTCAGCAGCATTCTGCCTCATCTCCACAGGCCCTGTGGTCCCACAGCTCTTTCAGCCTGCTCACGCGTACCACCCACTTGCCACTGTACCACTGAGGCTGCCCAAAGTGTGGAAGTTTCTTCTTGGCTGGGTTAGATGGGAACCCTGACATTTCAGCCCAGGTCTTTAGTGTAGCCTGCTAACTGAATACTTATTCTTAAGCCATAAAGAGTTTTCCCTTCCTCCCTACCCCCAAAACACACACATCTGCCCTATGTTGACCACTTTGGTCCATTGGCCATTTCCCAAAAATGTCTTGGCTTGCCGTACAGATTAACCCACCGTATTGCCAGCTACCTTTGACCTAAAGCCCAAGGTGTCTGGCCTTCCCACCCTACAAAAAGCCTTTCTTCAGAATTAATGGGTATGACTCACGGCTTCTTCCATAGGTGACTTGATAGCTCTCTAATAGAAAAAGCAACAGCTAATAAGATGGTTCAAGGTGGTACTTAATATTATAAACTTGACTCAAGAATGCAGTCACTGCCTTGCCAATCTCTCTTCCCTACATGGCTCCTGAGCTATAAGTACAAATGAGACAAGAGCAGAAAAGGAAACACATTGTTAGGGGGAATCAGGGCCCAGGAACCCCCAAATGCAGAGGTCTGATAAATCAAGCTGAAGCACACCACACAGTAGACCAGAGGTCCTCCATTCTCTTTTCCACATCAAGTCGTGTCTGCTGCATTGCCCTGCCAGCTCACAGAGATACACAGAGCACACGTGCCATAGCTCGTTGAGCCATGTCCAGATGATCACTGGTGTCGGGGTCACCATGGCAGAGCGTTACCCAAATGATCCAATGCCAGCAATGTAAAGCAACGACAGAAACATGATTTTCAAAGCTCCAAAGTTTCAGCGTCACTTCCTTCCCTTTGTAGAAGTGAGTTAAAGGATAAAGTCAGACTCCAGTTTTTTCTTCTGTATTTGGTCTAGGCTAGAGGAGGTGATGCTCAAAATCTGGGGTGGAATGATTGGGATGAGTAGGTACTCCAATGTCAATGAATCCAACTCCAAGCCTATTTCTCCATGTGCACAAGAATCCCACATGGTCAAAAGACCACAGGGATACTCCAGGGCTATGCTCTTTCTTAAAGTCTGAATAAGTGTAAAGAGGGTTCTAGACTCTGTGTTCTATGCATGGCTTTGTTCATGCAAGCATACTAACTTATACCCAGCTTTCCCAAGAGGCAAGAGTGTACTTTGATTATGAATTTATCATTCTTCTTTTTCTAACTCTTGTACACTTTTCTAACTCTAACCGAATAGTCATTGTACTGAAACAACTGAGTAATATGATTGTAAAATTGAGCATAAACTTAATACTTCAGTTCAACTTCTGAACAATTTCAGGCATTCCTGGTGAACTGCTTGTATTTCCCAGTCTACAGATGGGCCCTCATCTGGATAGCATTAAGCTCCTTTTTAAAGCTCAAACTCTCCTAAACGCTATTTATTTTGATGACTTTTTTTAGGCTCCAATAGGAGATATTCCTAATAAAAACTTATTTTAAAAACAAAATGGGTGTGGTGGATACAAAAATTAAGAGAGGTCATAATGAGTTAAAAATATTGAAATTTGCCAACCCGAGAAGTCAAACTTTCTGCCATGCTTAAAAAAAAAAAAAATGAAAAGGCCACACACTGAATAGTAGAGAATGTACTAAAATGAATTTGAATTCTTTGATCTGTGAGCTGCAGCTCAAACCTAGCCAAATACTTTCCTCCAAGCAGCCAAGTCAACATTAATAAGCTAGTTTGACCAAATAGGGCTCCAGCTACCTTGGTATAAAAGAATCCAGTGATAATGTATGACTAGATCACATAGCGTTCTTTTTCTGTTTTGATTCGGAAAACATGTATGAGATGAAATTCTGCTAGGCTATCTTCCTGTTCTGTGCTTGCCATTATCTACTAAATGGAACGTAGTCTTGGTTCAGTCTGCATGTAGTGGGTTTAGCACGGTTTTCTTAAAAAATAGTTTTAAAAACTGACTCATATACTCTCTAGCATAAGACAGTAGAGCCTCAGATTAGGACCTAGATTTCTCATGACACCAGCTCCATCCCAACCAGACAGCCATTTAATGGTAGACGAGTTACACATTCTTCCTTGCCCTCAGTTTCCCAATCTGTAGTAATGAAAGGGTGTGACTGATTATTCCTGGGGTTTCTTCCAGCTCAAAGTCTAACCACTTGGTATTTCTTTAAGGGGACAAAGGGTGGTGGAAGTAGATGGCTGGAACTCAGACTTGGCGGTACGTTAGGATTACCTGGGAATCTTTAAGATATTTTGATCTCTGTGTCCTTTGCCCCAGAGATTTGTGTCTAATCGATCTGGACGTAGCATGGATATCTTTTTAAGAGCTCTCCAGGAAAAATTCCCCAGGTGATGGGAACTAGATCCTCTAAACTGCCGATGGTAGTGATGTAGGCTTTGGATTTGACTGAGCCTCTCTGGGAGGCTCAGAGTAGATGCAGAAGCCAGGGTTGAAAAGGAGGGGCCCTACCACTGGCAGACACCCTCACTTTTCCACTTGAACCTTACTGATTAAAACAGTACATCCTTCTCTGTGTGTACTTGCTAGCTGTTCACTTGTTGGTCCTCGTTGTTCTGAAGTTGTTTGAATAGTTGCTGTAGAAGAGCAGTGTCAGAGGCAGCATAAGACTACACAGGACGCAGCATGCGAGACACAGCTTTGATTTCATCCCAGCTACCTTTCACTGAGCACTTTCTATGTAGTAGGCATTCTGGTAACAACCCTACAAACTATATTCCCATGTTACGTATGTGAATATTAGGTAAGTTGCCTCGAGCTGCAGAGCTAGCAAATGGCGAAAGTGTGTAAGATCCCCCAAGCTTCAACCCTTAGCAGCTCTGCTGTCCTACCTCTACCTAAAATTAACTGTTTGGGGCACTCTTGGTCTGATTTGGTTCCAAAGACAGGGAAAAGCTTCTTGGTTAAGTCCTTTAGATCCGACACCATGCTTTCCAAGGGTTCAAAGCAGTGAAAAGTGCTCTCTGTCAATGCATAACTTGTGTAGACCTCCTTGACTCAGGCATGTTTTGTTCCTGAGGCCCCCACAGCGGTGTCAGCACTTACAAGAAAATCTCCTAAGGGCTCCTTTTCAGGGTGCATTAACATGGTGTCATTTCCCCCAACTAAATAGGCTGCAAAGACCTTCCTGTCTATTGCACTGGGCCTTTGCGGAGTAGAGTAGCCTTCCCTAAAAGCATAGGATTCGAAGCAGTTTAAAGGAGAAAGGCTTTACATCAAGTATCAGAAACAGCTGAACTTTGCTGTAGCATTTCTGGCAACATCCCTTATTCTCAAAAGGTTACTTGGGAAATAATGGTGAAGGCAGCTTGCTGCCCTCTTGGACCCCGAGATCTGTCTTAGAGGTTAATATTTCACATATCTTAATGCAGTACCTCAGCTGAGACAGGGATAAATTCCAAAGGACAAAGGAGCATATTTTCTGACAAGTACAAAGTATTGGACACTCTAGCAAAGATGTTTATGTTGCTTTGTTCTTGACTCTTAATGCTCTTTCCCGTGTCCGTTTTATGTGGTATGTTCAAGTCATTGGGATGATGACTTTAAAAGCAGCTTAGAAAATAGAGGTTAAAATCAGTGTGATTTTTTTCAAAATGTAAGAGCCACCAGTATCTATAGGAGACAAGGGAACACAGACCATGTTCAATTTTGAGCCTAGCGACTTATTAATGATTGATTTGGTCTTACTGAGTCCATTAACTTACTCATAAAATAGACCCATTTTATTTCACAGAACTGTTGAGATAAATGTTTCCAGTGTTTGGTAGGTAAAGTAGTTGTCCCCTCCTCCTTAGCATTAAAAACAGATTTTCTACCATTTGTGGAATGGGGCTACTACCATTAAGTTAGTCCTCAAGTTATTCCTTTTACCAGCATTTTGGGACTGACCAAGCAAATTTCTCTCTGCTCTGCACAATTAGGGTAGGAAGATTGCCTCGAGAGAGTGGGGACATTGTGTCAGGATATTGCTGAGAACCCTGGAATCATTAAATGCTATCACTGCTAATACCCACACAATCCTACTGAAAGAAAGGTTGCCAGCAAGAATAAGGAGGAGCCAGCCAAACTTCTCCCTACACAAATTAATCCCTCTACTGGGTATATTCCAGGTTCTAAATACTAGACATCTTGCATGAATCACTTTAAGGGCTAAACAAACTAGCAGATTTTTTTTTCTTGTGGAAGGGGTATACTTGTCATAAGATGACTCAAGCAATCTTCTGGTATACATTTCTCAGAACCTTCTCAGAAACTCAAAAAAGATGTTGCAAGCTCCAAAATCTCTTCTAGTCATCTGATTCTCGTGCCATGGAAAGAGGAAGTTCCCGCATTCTTTCAGGGAGGTTTGTGTTCAGTCCAGAATCCAAGTTATGTATCTTTGCCCAAAGGGGAGGTAATTTTTCTTGACTTAGCAAAGTTTCTTTCACAACTTGCTGTTCTATATTAAGCTTTATGAAGGAGTCAAGAATCTACATTAGCTTTAGGTCCTCCTCTCTTTCCAGCTGTGCCTTCTTATTCCTTTCCTTGAGTTTCTAACAGAGGAAACAGCCCACCCCTAGGAACAAGAACCAGCTAGGATTAGATGGGGAGCTGTTTATGTGCCCCTTTGTGTGTTTTTGAACTTTAATTTGTAATCCCTGTTTTATGATAACATCCCTTGTGTGTGTGTTTCCTGATTAATTTTGTGCTTCTTGGTCAGAAGAGTTTTTCTGTGACTGAACCCAAGGAATAAGAAGGCTGGCTTTCTGGGTGTCCTACATCCACTTCTTCCCCTTTAAGAAAACCTTTTACCCTACTAGAGCTTTAAAACAGAACATGGAGGGCGCCTGGGTGGCTCAGAGGGTTAAGCCTCTGCCTTCAGCTCAGCTCATGATCTCAGGCTCTTGGGATCTGCCTGCATCAGGTTCTCTGCTCAGCAGGGAGCCTGCTTCCTCCTCTCTCTCTCTCTCTCTCTCTCTCTCTCTCTCTCTGCCTACCTCTCTGCCTATTTGTGATCTCTCTCTGTGTCAAGTAAATAAATAAAATCTTAAAAAAAAACCCAGAACACGGAGATTAATGCAATCTAGATAATTTTTTAAAACAATGCCTCTAAGTCGAGGAAGTAATCAAAGGAATTAATAGGGTACCTTTTGGCCCCCAGGTCCCCTTTCCAGGCCCAAACCTTTTCCAAAAACAATTCCTTATAAAACATGCTTAAGGTTTTATGAGAACAATGGACAATTCTGTGACATTGTTAGCAGAATTGTGCATTTGAGTTTTTGCATGTTTAAGTTGATTATTCTCTATAGAGTACCTGAGTCTAGGAGCAAGACTTCCTCCATCTGTTGTATGTCAGATGGTAGCTTGGACATTTGGGAAGTCTGTGATGGGCAATTTGCTCTTTTAACCTTGGGAGAAAAGTAAATGTTTATCAGTCAGGCAAATGGGATACTGGAAGGATGCTTTTATTGAAATCTTTCAAAAAACCTTTTTAAGGGACGCCTGGGTAGGTCAGTTGGTTAAGCAACTGCCTTCGGCTCAGGTCATGATCCCGGAGACTCAGGATGGAGTCCCACATCGGGCTCCCTGCTTGGCGGGAAGCCTGCTTCTCCCTCTCTCACTCCCCCTGCTTGTGTTCCCTCTCTGGCTGTGCTTCTCTCTGTCAAATAAGTAAAAAATCTTTTTAAAAAAATTCAAAAAACCTTTTTAACATTTCTTTATAAAGGAGCTTATCTCTGATTCTTGGGCTTTTGGGCAGTCCACTCTGATCATTTAAGGGAACAAGGATATATTTTAAATGCCATGGCCTGCAGTGTAGACCTACCTTTGGTTATTGCAATCTGATATACATATACCTTTTCTTCAGGGAATTTATGCTAAAGAAACATTTTCTTTCTATTATTTTTTTCTTCCTTGCCCCTTATAACTGCTCATTCCTAAATAGTGGAAGGATATAATTAAAGGGTACCAAGTACCTTTAAAACAATTCCAGTAGTCTGAAAAGTTGTACTTAAGTGTCTGAAAAGAGAAGTTTTTGCTATAAAACCAAAGTAGCACCATTTACTTTAGAACCCTTCCATCAGGCTCCAGCCTGCCGACACCAGATTTGAGACCTGCTCTTGAGCTGTGAGGTTGCTGTGTCTTGTAATACTTTTAGGACTTGCACAAAACCATTCCCACTCCCAAGCCCCTCAAAATGTTTTGCAGCACTTCTCAAATTCCTTTAAAATGGTCTCAGCTTAGAATACAATTTGCCAAATTTAATGACCTAATTAGTTTCCTGTCAGAAATAACATCCCGCAGAAAAGTACAACATTAGGCTCCAAAGATGGTCAAAAAACTCTTTTACCCTGATAATTTTTAAGCTGAACTGGAGGGGAGGAGGGGCAGGCTTTATGGAGAGGTCTTACCTACTCTCTTCAGGGGCAAATAAGTAACTGGGCTGAGCTGGATGTGGGGGAGAGGGGAGTTTGTCATGTTTGAAAAGGTAAAGAGTCAAAACGCAAAAATGCTCTGAAAGAAATGAGAAACTTTGGGTTGTTATACAAAAGTGAAAGGAAAGCAGATTGAAGAAGGGGCAGAATACTTAAGCATCTTGCAAAAAAAAAAAACCAAAAAACATCTAAATCTTTGTCCTAAATGTAAGGGGAACCACCACAAGACGAAGCAGGAAAGCATCAATGTAAAAATTTAGAAGAACTTCATTGTTAAAAAAAAAAAGAATCCAGATCATTCCAATACAAAAAATACAAGCCATGGACGGGAGCATCAAGGTTGTTATGAAAACAAAAGGTAGGGAGGAAAAAGGTTCACAAAAGGGGATAGGTGGCTGATGCATGCAGTCAAATACCCCCCAAAAGCTGAAAGTAAAGTAATTGGATTTGGTTAGGCCACCCATTCACAGTGTAGTTGAGTTTCTGAGAGTAGAGTTGAGATGAACAGTCCTTTGAGAGGAAGGGAACATGAAAAAGTAAAGGGTAGGAGACTATCAGGTTTAAATGTTTAATCATGAAAGGATCATGAGATGATGATTAGAGGGTTACAGAGAAGTGTTTTCCTTATTTCTGAGATGAGATCTGAGCAACGTATAAAGGAGAGGGCCCAATGGGGAACAGATGAGAATAGAGGAGGATGCGTGTCCTTGTATCTCCCTAGGTCAGATCTTGTTCTCACCACCTGATGTTGTTAACATAGGTAAATATCCTCTAGAATTGAAATAAATTCTCTGAAATTAAGAAAATAATTATTAACTTACTGAAATGGGAAAAGTGTGGATATGACTAGGAGATTTATCATGTCACTAGGAAACAGACCTGGGGAACCACTGAAATCAATCAAGGCATACCAAATAGAGGTGTTGTATTAGTGTTCTAACAAATGTCCAAAAACTAATCGACTCAAAACACAGAAACCTATTCTCTCTCAGTCTTGACATCAAAAGCCCAAAATCAAGATGTCAACAGAGTTTGTTCCCTCTGGAGGCTCTGAGGGAGAACCTGGGGCAAGGTTTGACCACTTAGCTGTATAATTTAAAACCCCTGTGCCTTGGCTTTCCCTCTGAAAAAGTGAAATAACACTACATCATAATACTCATGGCGTTACTCTGAATTTTTTATAATTAGTACACATAAAAGGCTACTAGTACCTGGCCCCCAACTAAGTCTTGAGTAAATAGGGCCTTGAGTCCTCTGCTGCATAAGACTTTCACCTGTACGGAGACTGCCTACCAGTCAGGTGTCTCCCTGGCTGCCTACCAGTCTGCTGTCTATGAGCACAATTAACTACTAAATCTCCAAATTAAATAATTCGGATAACAGTAATCATACATAGATTTATATATATATATGCATTTTTCAAGACTATTAAGACTATAAAGACCATTTAAAGACTCATGGGGGGAGAGATGAAGACTCATGTTACCTTGAGGAAAACATGTTGACATTTATGAAGCCAGGGAAGTACAATTTAAGCTGACTGAGAAGCAAAAAAATGTAAGATTTACCTTTTACCCTTTACATATGTAGATAATAACATACATTTCCATGTGGTGGACATGGTCCTTGAATTTAAAAAGTTCAAGTAGGGCATCTAGGTGGCTCAGTCAGTTAAGCATCTGCCTTTGGCTCAGGTCATGATCCCACGTCCTGGGATCAAGCCCCAAATCTGGCTCCCTGCTGAGTGGGGAGTCTGCTTGTCCCTCTCCCTTTGCCCTCCTCCAACATGTGCTCTCTCTCTCTCTCTCTTCGTCAAATAAATAAAATCTTAAAAATAAAAATAAAAAGCTCAAATAAATGGGTGCTTTACAAACAGAATTAAGAAAGCTTTCAGGGTTGGGTGGAGTATACTAGTCCATGTGTGGCCTTAACAGGTTCACAAAACTATGGCTGCTTTTCTCTGGTCTTCAGTCCATGTAGAAACTTCATGCTCTTTCAGAAGCTGTGTAGAAACTTTGACTCCTGGGAGGTGAAAGAACCTTCTGAAACATTAGTTCACTTCTGTGTGCTTACGATGACTCTTAAGTTTTTCTCTTTTACCTGCCATGATACATAAGGAAATCTTTTGAGAACATATGCTACAATTGTCTTGAGGATAATAATGCTAAATAATACCATAAAAGTACTTCCACTCAATGAACTATACAACAGACATCCATAAATTCATTTTCCCCTGATACATGTGTTAGTGCCAAAAATGGTTGTCCTTTAAAATATAGTGCTTAGATAGCCATGGAAATCATATGCAGAATCACAACATGTAAAAAAATATATATTTATCAATGGGACTGTGATAAAATTTTTAATTCTATTCTTGACACTGCCTTTACAATTAAATGATCTTTTGAAACAGAATTTATAACGTCCAATTTCAGATGCCAATTGCAGTCTTCTCAGATTCAGCATCTAATAAATTTTATTTTGCTATGAAATCTTATTTTTATATGTGTGACATGTTTTGATCCCAAAGTTTAATACTAGATTTTTATGCCAAAATTCCAATACAACATGTTACCAGACATCAGTTCTTAAAGAAAAATCCTCTTTCCACTTTGGAAATTACAAAGGAAACTGTCCTACCCATTCCTCTTCAGAGTCCAGTCTAATATGGGAGAAAGAACAAAATGAGTCTGACGAAATATACTCACAAATCAGGATTTGTAGTCCTAGTAGCATACTGTCTGGGTTTGCCGTGTATGATCTCATGATGCCTCTAAACTCTTCCCACAGGTGTCTGTAGTAGGTTATGTTCATTTGAGACTTCGGGGATCGCCTGGTGTCACTCCGTGTCTGCTGGTGCTGGAGTTAACTATCTGCCTTCTCGCCATGTCTAACGAAGTAGAGACCAGCACAACTAACGGTCAGCCTGACCAACAGGCTGCACCAAAAGCACCATCAAAGAAGGAAAAAAAGAAAGGTATGGAAAAATCCTACTGAGGTCAATGAGGGGAGTGAGTGTGCCTTACTTCTGAAGAAATGTGAGGTTTGAGGTTAATGGAGTAAGAGCCGGCTCTTGCCTTGCTTCCATCTCAGCCCCTCTCAAGTTCTGCTCAACAGGAAAGTTGGACTTTGGCAGAGATTGGTTTGCCCCACTTAAAACAGGACATGTCTCTGAAACCTGGGATTTCACCAACTAGATCCTGCTGGGAAGGGTTCCTAGTGGCTTATGTAGTTGATAAACACCACAATCAATTATTAGATGATTATCTTTCAGTAACCTATTTACCACTTTGCTTTACTGAAGTCACTGTTTTTCAAAAACCAAGATCTTTATTTTATTAGACCTTGTTCTGTTGACCTGAAGTACACTAGAAAGTGCCAGAGTCCTTAATCACTTATAGTTTGAGAATATGCCATGGCTTGCCTGCCTTTTACTATTCTACTTTAGCTATGGACTGAGATGACTACAGTCTTTTTGAGAAAAGCAAAAGAAATTATGAAGATGAGATACGTATCTTAATGATTTTCAAAAGAATTTCTTCATAATTTTCTTCTACCTTATTGACAATTCAAAGTGTTAGTAAGCAGTGCAGTAGCTTATTTTTCTTTTATTAGAAAAAGCATTATCCTCCTTATTTTATTTTAAAAATATTTTTTAAATTACGAAGAATTTCCCCAAATCCCACCTTACATAGTCCTGTACATTTCCCATAATTCAGTCCATTTTACACCTTTAAGGGTTTGTTTTCTCTCTCTACTCCAACACAATATACAGTATTACAGAATACAATTTTAGTCAGAGGAAGTAAGAATAAAGATAGACTATTGCATATTTGAGCAATTGTAATATAACCAAGATGTATACTATTCAGATTTAAAGATTTTGGAACATATTTGGTCATACCTGGGGATGATATTTAAAGACATTTATAAATTTTATTCTGTATTTCTTTTCTTCCCCTCAGGCTCTGAAAAAACAGATGAGTATCTTTTGGCCAGATTCAAAGGTGATGGTGTAAAATACAAGGCTAAACTGATTGGCATTGATGATGTGCCGGATGCAAGAGGGGATAAAATGAGCCAAGATTCAATGATGAAACTAAAGGTAAGAAGGGAAAACATGCTTTGTCTCTATCTCAAGCAAATATCCAACAGCAGGAATTATATTAGAAGTTTATGTTTACCTATATCTCAATTTTTTGAAAGAAAAACTTTTCTAATCACATAATTGATCCAGCGGCACCTAATTCTCTGAGGAATCTTGAGTTTGTTTGCACGTTGTGTGAATTCTGGAGACTGGGCTTAATCATATAGTACAGGACCGTAGATGCCTTTTCCTTTGGGCACATCAAGTTTTAGATCCTGGAAGTATTCAAGTAAAATTCAGGTCTCTATTTGGAACCAGTAACTCTTCCATGTTAGCCCTTTGGGTTTGCTTTTTTGGTTTTTTGTTTGTTTGTTTCTATTGGTTTGTTTTAATTTTTAAATTCTAGTACTGTCTCTATGAGAAACTTATTAAATAAATAAGAGTTGTTAAATAAGACCAGACCTAGAAGGAACATTTTTGAAGATCTGATCCAGTCTTCTTGTCTTTACTAATGACTATTCTGAGGCCAATAGTTGCGAAGACTTGTCCAATTCACCTAGCTAACTCATGATGTCCTGGCTTGATGTCTTCTATTTCATTCTGCCATATATTATGAAAGGTGCCTCATCCTTTTGTAGATGGTAAACCAAGCTGAAAATAAAGCTGTCTTTTAAATGCTTTAGTATCAAAAGCATCATAGGGTAGTTTTAACTAGATTTTTCTTGTTTTCCCAATCTCATCAGGGAATGGCGGCAGCTGGTCGGTCTCAGGGACAACACAAACAAAGGATCTGGGTCAACATTTCCCTTTCTGGGATAAAAATAATTGATGAGAAAACTGGGGTAAGAATTCACTTTCACTGACACCTTTCTGACCACCTGAGTCTAACAAACAATTTGATGTAAATCATTTCAGCTCCCTGTTTTCCTTTTCAAAAGTCTGTAGGAAAAAAAAACAGTATATATCACTTTTCCAGAAGTAATGGGCAGACAACAGATATGGCAGAAAGTGAGGAGTCAAGATATTTTATTTTGAAATTCACTTTCTGTAATGGATGTGAACCTCCAGTCTATAAACACAGATGTGCTGTAAATATCACTTCAGTATTGTGTTGGACTCCAGGTACACAGAACTAGACTAACCTTAACTCCCAGTTTCTGATGCTCTCAGAGATCTATGCCTGCGTCTCATTTTTAATATATTAACTACATGCAAACTTACTGGCTAACCTGAAGCTAGAATATTACCTGTTACACATCTACCTCTTCTTCCTTTCTTTTCTCTTTTCCCTTCCTCTTCATCCTACAGATACAACCTTGCTCATTTATTGTGGTTGCTGTTACAGTCTTATTTTGTTAATTTTTTTATAACCTTATCAAAAGGCTATCAGATCATACTTGAGGTTCTCTGGGACTCTATTTTCTCTACTCAACATCACAAGATTCATTTACTTAAAATGTTGTTTGTAACTCATTTTCATTGTTGTCAAGTACTCTGTTGTCTCAAGGTACTGTGGGGAGAGCTCCAGTTATTATCCATGCTTTCCTAGAGATGGCCATTAACTATCATGTGAATTCCACTTGTCACCTGCTCACTCATCCTGATGGTCCTCATGCACTGCTATTCTGCTGTTTCCATTCTCCCTCGTCTCTCAAGTCTTATTTTCCCAAGCCCATCGGAGAATGGTGGCAAGTCTCCTTCAAGCAATCTCTTGTTCCCCGAATCTTCTAAGATATCCAGTATAAACTTTCCAGTGGCATCAGGCATTTGGAAACAAAAACCAAGACACCTTATGACCATCTAAAAATATCCCTTGAAGAGTTGAGCCCTGCTATATGCTTAAAAGGATCAAGAGAAGGGGGGATGGAGAATAGAGGAAAATATGCTATTAAACCAGTAAACCCCCTGCCCCATGTAACTCCTTGATAGTGATGTGGACATGGGGAAGCGTGGATACCAGTATTTGGTAGCTTCCAGAATATTCTGCAGATAATTGTCCCAGTAGTACTTAGAATGATTTTCTGGCTGCTAAGAGCCATTGTCAAAGGATCTCTGTGAACCCTGTTCTAGCTTAGTTATGCTATTCACATGAGTTTGACTTTTAGTTGGGAAAGTCGACCCACTTGGATGGATTAGCAATGAAATATCCCATCTTTGCTTTAGAAATTGCTGGTCTCCTGATCCTCAATCCTTTCTTGCTATCATATCTTGGGGATGAAGACAATGAAGTATCAGTATTCTAAGAAGTTTTTTCCCACTTCTGTTTTCTAGTGTTTATTCCTTTTGGAGCCATTTCAAGCAAGGATAAATGTAGCTCTCAACCAGAGGCAATAATTTCTTCCTTCAAATGTTTTGGCCTTTTCATAGATGCCTGGATAGCTGATGCTTCATTGCACTACTGTATAGATTCTAGTTTTATCATTTATAAATCACTTCTATGCTTTTCTTTTCAGGTCATAGAGCATGAACATCCAGTAAATAAGATTTCTTTCATTGCCCGTGATGTAACAGACAACCGGGCATTTGGCTATGTGTGTGGAGGAGAAGGCCAGCATCAGTTTTTTGCCATAAAAACAGGGCAACAGGTAAGCTTCACACCTTGAGGTACACCTGGAAGGGGACTTAGGTCAATGTTAATTTTGGAAAAATAGTGAATTATTTCTCCAAATCCTGAAGGGACTTGGAAAATTATCATGGTCCTTCTTGTTTTGTTACATACTTATTTATTCTGCTGCCCTTTATGTATCTGGCAGGGGGGCTGGGGGAGCAGTGATTCCCCCATAAACCAGGGGAAGATAATGAAGAGAAAGGAAGAGAATAGTACTAATCAGGACTGATGGAGAACAAAGAGAAGAAAGTAGTAATATTAAAATACTCATAAAGATGCTTTTTTTTTGCTTCAGGCTGAGCCATTAGTCATTGATCTTAAAGACCTCTTTCAAGTTATCTATAATGTAAAGAAAAAGGAAGAAGAAAAGAAAAAGGCAAGTACCACCCAATATTGAACCTCTTAAACTTAAGACTATAGTCAGGATCATGTTTGAACATTATGTAAACATATGGCCTCTCTGGAGAGTTGGCTATTTTGTGGCTCTTTCAAGTATAGAAAATTTAGAAATATATCATCTTTCTTCCTAGAAGAGCAATGGATGGATGTTACAGTTAGATACATCTGGTTTTCAGTCCCTGACTCTTGTCTTCTCTCCCACAAGCTTCACATTGATTCCAGAGACTACACAGGATGAGCAAGTTTAAGTTCAAAAACTGTATTCAAATTTAGTATTGATATGGAAAGGGCAGGAGAATGTAGGGCAGAGATAATAGGCAAGACTCTCTCTTGCCTTGTGCTCATGAACCCATAGGTATATATTGAGATATATAGATATATAGATATTTAACTCCCTTTAACTGTAGTTACTAAGATCACCAAATTTGTCTTTTTTTTTAGATGGAAGAAGCCAACAAAGCAGTAGAGGTAAAACTGCACCTTTACTTCTTATGAATGGTACACGTGATGTGTAGAAGTCCTTGTTTGCTCCCTGTCCAGGCACGCTTCCGACCTAGCTTATGACTATGTGTTCATGATCCCTCTGGCCATAGCTGAATTATCAGTGCCAAAGTCATAACTGCTTAGCAAGCCAATACACCAGGAAATTACATTCTGTAAGAAAACTCATCAACTAAACCCTTAAATATTTGCCATCTTTTCAGAATGGGAATGAGACCCTGTTGACCCTTGATGACCAAGCTAACAAACTGAAATTGGTATGTATGTGATCTTTTATGATTCTTATTTCACTGAATATGGGTTTACTTCCTATAGATGTTGCTAATACCAAATCTGCATTGAATCTGTATGGAAGTTCATTTATGACAACTATTTATGTCAAGATAGAAAGTAATCCTTTTAGTAAACACATCTGAATCTAATGCACAAGGTTTTTTTAAGAGTGTGGACTAGATGGATTTGTCTGGGGACATGTCTACGTTTCCAAGCCTAAATAGCCTAATAGTAAATCTGTATTAGTTAAGTGAAAATCAAATTGTGACAACGACTTTCCTAAACCTTAGTTTAGGAAACAATTACAACAATATACAAAGTAATAATTTTTAGTAGACACATCTGAATCTAATCCAAATACTTTTTTAAGGGTGTTGACCAGATGGATTTGTTTGGGGACATGTCTACACCTCCTGACCTAAATAGTCCAACAGTAAGTGCCTGTTTTTAAATTTGCAATGTAATGAAAATGACATCTATAACTCAAATTGACAATTAACCAGAAATCTTGAACATCTCGTTGAGATTTGGATGGTAACTGCTGATCTTTCCTACATAAAGTATAACTGGCTACTAGAACAAATGTGCATCTTAAGTTACCATGGGAACCCATCAGCACTAATTCAGTTATATTAATTTTGCTTGGAGGTTAGATCTGAGCCGTGGGACAGGCAGTGCGGTCCTTCTTGATATTACTTAGAATCAGAAAAGGACCTGAATATTAATCCTTGGCATAAGTCCCACTCAAAGGAACTGTTTGCTAGATGATTAATTGTAAAACCACCGGCCTCTTCAATATTTTTTTTTGTTCTTTCTATTGTAAATTGACAACATAAGCTTGGTGTGAAGTAAGACTTAAAGAAGTCTTACTTATTAAAGTAAGCATCTGCTCATTTATGTTTAACCAAGGACTGTCCTTGTTTAAAAAAGTTGTTCATTCTTTGAAGGACACTATAGTGTAATCAAGTCTTCTAAGTATCTATTGATCCATAACAACTCTGTGAGATCAGAGCAATATTTTCCTTTTTAGGTAAGGAAATGGTGATTCAGGAAAAAAACTCATTCACCCGAGAAAGAGGTCCAGATTCAGAGCTTAATAAGCACAAGTCTCAGAGCTTCCAAAACAGGCCTCAGGTTAAGCTACCCATATACTTTTGAATGACTTCTTTTAACTATTATCTTTTTTCAACAGTTTCTTGATTACCTGCCATGGGCAGGGCACAGAAGTGAGTGAGAGGTACAATGTCAATGACATCATGGAGTATAATGTTAAGCAGTGAGACCAGCAATCGAACTAACCAGAAAATCTATTAATTGATGTTAATTACAGGGTATTTGTCTAGTTTAGAGGTTCATGTAATACCTTGGAGTAAATGAGTTTCTGGACTTGACTATAAAAAATGAGAAAGCAATAAGAGACAAAAAGAGCATCAGTCTAGAATACTGAGAGGAGTGTCTTTTATATCAGGGAATTATCAAGCAAGTCTACATGACCAAGAAGGTCACAGGAATTACAGTGGCAGAAGATAAAGGACAGGGTGAGTCTCACTTGCCAGAGTAGTGCAGAGAATGGCAGTCCATGAACTTTCACATAAGATGCTCAGGCCCATGGGATGGGAAGGGGCCGGGGCTACATACTCTCTTCTTTGTCCCGACCCTGTGAGATTCATGATGCAGAACAGCATTTCAAAGGCCCTTAAAAGCCTACAATAGAGAAGAAGCCTGTTTAATGTTCTTTTCAGCAGTGAGTCCTGACTCACTTGTCTGTGGAAAATTTTATTCTTCATAATGTTCATTACCATCCTAATACTTTTTGAAAGACAAGATTAGATGATCCTGAAATGTCTGTCCTAGCCCTCAGGTCCTTTTGATTCCTAGACAGCTTTGTCCCCTTCTCCACAGTAGCCCCCTTCTGGAAGTGAATTGTTATCTGAATGATTAATTTTCAAGTGTAACTGACACTCAAACACGGATATTGAAAGAGATCAAAGCACTCGAGCTATGAAATAGAATCCCAGTGGGATAGGCAAGGAAGCATGGACTGTTTGATCTACTTCTGTAGACTTCTAGAAAGTTCTGAAGGAGGAAATGAAAGCAACGTGAGTAATCCTGACTCTTAGTTATATTAGACTTAATGCATTCTAAGAATTTTGGGTTTATAGAAATAAAAGTGAATTTTAAACTAAAATAAAGTAATAAATACTATCAAAGTAGATGGTATCTGATAAGTAAGAGGATGCTAAAGGCACTAATTATGTGCTGGTTGGGTTTTGCCCATGTGTTCTTGCATTTCGACTCCATATTTTCTGGTCATGGAACAGATTTATCTCTACTTGATAAAACCAGAACGTTTAAAAATATTCACAATCTTAGTACAGTTGCTGTGGAAGAGACAAAGAGAGGAAGAAATCTAAATTACTTGGACTTTTATAAGGCTTCCCTGACCCACCTGGCCCTCCGCCAACATTCATACAGAACAGTTTTATGCGTTTCAAATAAAACTCACATTACAAAGGTAGTGGTATCCCTTAGAATATAATTTTTATTGGAAAATAACTGAACAAAATTCTTCCATACTGCCACTCAAAATGAAGGAAAGAAAAAAACAAAAAGACATGTTCTCAGACTTTAAAAATGACCATTTGAAAGCACAGTTATTATGAGAAGAACATAAGGTATGAAGGAGGTTGAGTCTGATACAGGGATGGGATCAGGGCACAAAGCCTAGTGTCATGCAGATGTAAGAAGCCATGGGTGGGCACAGGGGATGCTGATGTAGAAAGATCAATAGGAAAAGGGTTTGCAAAGAATCTGAACTTGAGTTGGGTCTTTGAAGTGTGGAGGAACATAGAGAGCACTTAAGCTAAAAATAAACTGGGTCCTATTGTAGGTCATTTTGAAAGGCTGGCTAATGAGGTTTATTTTAACATAGGGGATACAGGAAGCCACTGAAAGCTTTGAGCAGGGAAGTCCAGGTATTCAGTGGGCTGGAGTGGTTGCAAGAGACCAGCTTCCTGGAGAAAGCTCGGCTGTGGAACTCAGCATATAAGAGCTCACCTTCATGCAGACCCCTCTGTGGCTGCCCACTTCCTCTTCTTCCTGGAGCTCCTTATGAGCCGGGACTGCTTTCCACCTTCGTTATCAGTGCTTATCTCTCAGGTGC
Organism: Spilogale gracilis; assembly: GCA_004023965.1. Classification (NCBI taxonomy): domain Eukaryota; kingdom Metazoa; phylum Chordata; class Mammalia; order Carnivora; family Mephitidae; genus Spilogale; species Spilogale gracilis. The sequence continues at coordinate 33,992 of PITA01002101.1, read as the reverse complement.
CCAGATGATGGCCAAGTGGACACAGTGTTTGACAGTCCAGCTGAGAATTTAATGAAGTTCTAACCTAGGGGGCGGATGAGGAGTCTCCCGTCATCCCAGTGTAGTCTATGAACTAGACTCTTAATCCTGGATCAACAACAAACCCAGCCTGAGGAGAGCCTTATACATTTTACTTATAGGGTGACTATTCAGAAGTCTAACATTGTGGCTCCTGTTTGGTGTCCTAAGAACTTCTTCTGAAGTATTTGAAAAGGAGAACTCTACCAGCTGTGAACACCCAACTGTTCTAACCCAGAGGTGGCTCATCATACATGAATAAATATTGAAATCACAAGCTTTTGTAATACATTCTGTCCTATCTTTTGATTGTAAAAGAGCCCTACATGAAGAGATCTTCTAATCCATTTCTTTGATTTAAAGAAATTTTTTTTAATTATAAGCTCTTTCTTCTTACAAATTCTTCTGGTTATAAAGAGAAAAACTGGCTTTGAATAATCGTGTTTTTATACCTAATAGTAAAGGAAGCCAAAGATAGCATACAAATTAGGCTTAATTTAAGACCTAAACTTTCAAAAACGTTGTCCTTTTAAAGCCAAGGAGGCCTATTCGGGCCCCCTTTTTATTTAATACTTTGAGAATTTCATATTCCTTTGAGGTTGTTTTTGTCTCAATGATCAAAAATATTTAGTAAGCTGCTTGGGGTAATGCTAGACCTCTAACACTAACTAACATCTCAGGTAGGCATCTTTGATTGTTTATATTCTTCTGTGCCCAGCATAGATGAGAAGTTAATGGATCAAAGTCAGTCAGAAGAAAGATACATCAGTTTTGACAGCCCTAACCCGAGGTGACCCGAAATTTGTTATGTCACTGACCTGAATAAAGACATATCAGGTTTTTCAAATTTGCTGATTTTTTGTTGCGAGGGATATTTTATCTAACAATGGAGAATGAAAGTAATTAAGATAGGAAGAGAAAAAATCGCGTAGAGTTAAGTATTTGGTCTGTTTTTCAAATTAATTCTAAAGCCACATCTCTACCTTGTACATAAATTAAAGATTACCATGTACATAAATTAAAGATAAATTAAAGATTATTTGAATTTGTCAACCATATAGATGAGATTACTGTCACAATACACTTTGCACAGGCAACTCTAAGTTGTTTTATGAAAAAATGCACAATTATGAGAGGTGATTATTCATGTGATATGTTAGAATTATTCATGTCATATGTTAGAATATATCAGTATTTTGAGTGTCACTTTCTTCTTTCTAGAAAGACATAGACAAAAGAATGTGTCCAGAGGAGACTAGGATGTGGCAATGAGAGATCCAACTTGACTAGCACCTTCAAAAAGACCCTTTAAATATTTAAGGACTCTGAGGGTACAATAGATGGGACTTGCCTCAGGTGGGAGGCTGGGTTAGGCTTCTGAGGTCTTTCCTTTCATTCAAGCTCAGTATGCTTAGATAATCCCTTAGAGTGACTCCCAACTGATTCCCTTTAAGGCTCACAAAGGCAGAAATGGGAACAATGAGGATTGTGAACACAGGGCAAGGATGAGCAGACACATGACTAGAGCAAATAGTACAGTTTCATTTTAATGAATAGTCAACAAAGTGGAGACCTAAATAAAGGGTCAACAAGGCGGGGAGGGATGGGGAGGACCTATTCAACCACAAGTAAAGAAATGCACTCGGGGAGGTGATGGGAGGAGGTAACGGTCACCCGGTCAGTCAAGTCCAAACTCTAATGGGAATTTTGATGACCTGATCACCTTATGAAGCTTTCTCATTTGAAGTCACAACGTGGACTAACACTTTCTTTTCTCTCTTTTTTTTTTCTTCCCAAATGTGATAGGAAAGCAAAGATATCCTGTTAGTGGATCTAAACTCTGAAATCGACACCAATCAGAATTCTTTAAGAGAAAATCCATTCTTAACAAATGGCATTACCTCCTGCTCTCTTCCTCGACCAAAGCCTCAGGCATCTTTCTTGCCTGAAAATGCCTTTTCTGCCAATCTCAACTTCTTTCCCACCCCTAATCCTGATCCTTTCCGTGACGATCCTTTCGCACAGCCAGACCAATCGACACCCTCTTCGTTTGATTCTCTCAAATCTTCAGATCAGAAGAAAGAGAATTTGAGTAGCTTGTCTACTCCACTGAGTAACGGGCTCCTGAATGGGGATGTTGATTACTTTGGTCAACAGTTTGACCAGATCTCTAACCGGACTGGCAAACAGGAAGCTCAGGCGGGCCCATGGCCCTTCTCAAGTACGCAAACAGAGCCAACAGTGAGAACTCAAAATGGGGTACCTGAAAGAGAACAGAACGGCTTCCATATCAAATCCTCCCCAAACCCTTTTGTGGGAAGCCCTCCCAAAGGACTGTCCATACTGAATGGCGTAAAGCAGGACTTGGAAAGCTCTGTCCAGTCCTCACCACATGACTCCATAGCCATTATCCCACCTCCACAAAGTACCAAAGCAGGAAGAGGCAGAAGGACTGCTAAGGTGAATTGTCTTCTCCACATATCCATTGGCAGAATGCATGCTCGGTACCAAAGGGTGGTGTGACGCGAGCTCTCTTTCCTGCTGCTCTTGTAGTGCCTGTGTGGCTGTGAATTAGAAGGTGGGATAAGGCACCTAATTCTCCAGGAATACCTTCTCTGATTGCCGCCCTTGCTAAGCTTCTCACTCAGCAGTGTTTTCACACCCTGCTTTCCGTTTGCATGTCTTGTCACTTGTTATTAACTAAACACAAGTTTTTCCATTTTTAATGCTGCTATGCTTCTGTACCTCGGGTAAGTTTGATTGTCGTGTTCTGGAAGGGGAGGGCAAGGGTTCTTTGTGATGCCTTGTGTACTTTACCCACACTAACACATGCCCCACACACCCCTCCTATTGCATTAATGTCCAGGGTGGTGGTAGAAACTTCTTGAGTTTGCCTCTTCTATTCAGTGCTGACTGAATGATCCATTGCTTTAAAGGACACTTAAATATTTACTAGTACCAATTCATTGAACAATTTAAAATGTAGTTTCTGTGAATATCTCTTTAAAAACCTCATTAGAATATGCAGGCTGACCTTATAATTACACTATAGTATCATCTTTATGTAGACTCATTTAAACCTAGTAGAATAATCAAAAATATATAGGTTATTTATTTATTTATAGTTGTCCTTTCTTTCCCAGCTTCAAGCTTTTAGCTGACAAGGAGACTAGACAGATGGGTAAATGAGTAAAATAGATTTCACCTTGAGAGTCCTCTTTACATCAGTTACCAAGACCAAATATTCTGTCCATTGCAGGGATCTGTCTTTTGGGGGTGGGGGTGGGGGGAGGGGAGCTTTGGCTTTTTATAGTAGTTTATCGGAAAGAGGAGTTAAGTTTTTCTTTGTGTGGTTCCAAATTTGAGATACAGAATAGGAGACAGAATAAAGCTGCTTTTCACAATTACTGAGTAACTCTTGTGTCTCCCTCTCTGCCCTGTCAGTCTCCAGCAAAAGACTTGCTTGCATCAGACATCTTTGCCCCTCCCGTCTCAGAACCTCCAGGCCAGACATCACCTACAGGACAATCTGCAACCCTACAGACCAACCCTCTGGATCTCTTCAAAACAAATGCTTCTGCCCCAGGAGGACCCCTTGCAGGTTTAGGTAGGTGCTTAGAGGTGGAGTTAGATTTGCCTCCGTTGCTTTCACTTATAAGATTATAATGCGCAGAAGGAAGACATTTCATATCCCTAGAGGTTCCAGGGACAGAAGATCTTAGCATCCCAGGCAGCCTTTCTCCCACTTTTGCTTCCATAGACCCCACCCTCATTTGGTACTCCTGACTTGCAACTGAAATTTGGCTCCTGAAGTTGGCATGTGGAAAGAAAACCATTTTCAATATTGCACTTACCCGAGCCAACTGGCAGTGGCTTACTGAAGACAACTATAAGGGATTCTGATGCTTGGACAAGCTTCACTGGAGAAATGAGGTAGAGCTGAGAGAGTCTGGTCTGTCCTGTATATTGGAAAAACTGATGGCATGCATGTCTACCATGTAATTTGCCATTACTAGATCAAGGCCCCATCTCCCAGGAAAGTGATGTGCTTCTTGGATAGGGTATCCTCTCCTATCCCCGAGAGGGATGTAAGTTAAGTCCAAAGCAAGTGTTAAGTCATACAATGCAAGTCGAAGATTCTCAGCCCAGCTATGTTCCTGGGCATGCGATGGGTATGATGGACAAGCATATATTTCTATCGGTCTCTGAATTCTTAAGCCTCAGCTGCTCCTTGCCAATATTCTGGCTATCTGAGTGTCCTAACAGAGTTAGAAGACAAATGTTAGAAACGTGAAGTTGAAAAGAACACAGAAATAAGGGAAGGGATGGGATTTTGCCAGATTTGCAGGAGGTGCCGGTGCTCATTCATAAACGTGCCGCGCTCACATGAGCCACTGGCCGCTCTGTAGCAGGACCCTGGGGAAGGCCCCCTGGCTGAGGACTAGCCCCGCTGTTGTTTGCCCACAGCCCCCAGTTCCTTTCTGCCTCCGTGGGACAGTCTTCAGAAACTCCAACAACAGTCTTTGCTGTCCTGCTGGGGATTCTCTTTATTTTTCTACCTCTTGGCACCTCTATGAGCTTCCAACAGACTCTGTCTTGGGAGGAGGTTGGGGGGAGCTATGGATGAAGAGAGGCTCTCTTCCCCCATTTTGTAAAGTTTGACCAGGGCTCTTGGTTTTCTCTGCCTCCTGCACAGTCAAACATCAGGACCCTATTTTTTGTTTCCCCTGCTGTTTTCCCGCAAAGGAAAATACTTCCATTTTTTCATATTAAATCTAATTAATCATATCTGCAGTATGGCGACAAGAGGAGGTTTTTACCCAACCGCTGAGTGGCAGAAATCAATGCGTATGTGGGAAGCCACCTTGTTCCAGGTCTCTGCTTGCACTTACACCATCAAGACTCTCCCCAAATATATTCATGTCTCTTGTGGGCTTCCTCTTTTTTGCATCCCCCCCAGGTGCAACTGGTGGGTGCTTTTCCTGCCCCCCAAGTGCAGCTGGGGGGTGCTTTTCCTTGCAGAAGGGTCAAGAGCTTCCATCCACTGCGTGCAACTAGATCACATCTCAGAGCTTGACAGTCTAATATCAATGCCCCAAAGAATTTTTACAGCCAATATTTAACAAGTCAGCTTGAAAATACAGCTGGACCCTATAACTGTTAATTTATTCAGACGAAGTGAAGCTTTTTGGCTAGGTGCCCCTGTTGAGGCCTTGGGGTATACAACTGCAGAATACTGATGATCCTTCCAAGTTTGGACATGGGACTCAAACTGAGCTCTACAGTATAGCCCCTGTCCACTAGCAGGGATCCTCAGCCAAACCATAGAAGGTTGTAGGTCTGGCTTCCGCTAGACCCAGCTGGGGGACTGTCTTCTCTGGAGAACTGGGGGTGGGGCGAGGGTATTGTAGAAAGCTAAGCCGTCAGCTTTGACTAGCTACCCTGTGTTTTAATTTAGCTTCAGAAGGTAGTAAAATTAACTTTTTACACCCACATTTTCTTTTTCCTTACCCCTTGCCTCTACTTTCTCCAGCAGAGCCTGAAATGTCTTGGAAACACAATGCATGCAATGCATGAGATGGGAATGAAGGCTGGCATAAGCATGTACTGAGAAAGCCTTTAATTCCTGGCAGATATAGGACTTTTCTCTTTAACTACCAGCACTCCCTCTAATACCATCTGTGAGTAAAGTCGTACATTTTCCTGAGGGAAGGCAAGTCATCCAACATGAAAAATGATAAAATTCTACCCAGTTTGCACATCCAGTTGGCATAAGTTATCAGTGAGTGACTCTGGCTCTGGTTAACAAAATTTAAATAAATTTGTTTTAAAGTGCTAGCAATCACTTCACTCAAACCCACACACTTTTAGAACTCCGCATTATAGAATGTGAGAGGACTGTTCCCTTGATCAGTTGTGAAAAGAATATGTAAGCTCTTTAGTGTAAGTCAAGTCTAATTCCTGTAACTGCAAATAAGTATTTGAATTAATTTCCATTATAAAAATAGTCCTGTCCCTTGATGCCAAGAAGGCAGAACAAGAGAATAGGGCACTGGTTTTGGAGCTAGTATGCCTGAATTTTTGTCTCTATTGTCACAGACTGTGAGCGTTCCAATTTTAATAATTAATATTCTTGCACCCAGTTCCCTAACCTCAAAAATAAGCATGTTAATTTAGTAAAGGGACCTTTTCTGAAACCAACCACTGTCTCTGAGCACACCATACATCTTCACGGCCGGATGGTTAGCCTTCATGGTGATACAGTTGAGTCAAGTAACATCAATCTCCGATACTAAGAAAATTTAAGTTAGAATATCTTGCTATATCAGCCCCTGAACATCACTTTCAAAATATTTCTCAGTCTGGAAACAAAAACATTCCTAATGCAAGTTAGAAGTTTGGAGGTCTTTTCTTAGTTCAGTTAGAAAACTTTCATAACTAAAGAATGCTCTTACTCTACAGCTCAGAGCAAGCAGATTTTGAGAGCAGAGCATCACTCAGGAATAGGTATGAGGTTGAATTTAGGTTGGCAGCAGTTTGACTGGGTCATTAATATACTTGGGAAGAAGCAGGAGAGAAAATGTCCTACGTGTGAGAACAAGATGTAGGGAATGAGCTCCTCAAGAAGAGGGGGAAAGCATTGGAGACACTTGTATTTTAGTAATTAAATCAATTCTTAATCAACATGGCAAAGACACAGGAGATGGAGCCTTTCCCCCACAAAGACTACATACCTGGATACGGCAATTAGCTACCTCAGAAGGTTTTGGGTTTTTGTGTTTGGGGTTTTGTTTTGTTTGTTTTTTGTTTTTTGTCTTTTTGTTGTTGTTTGTTTGTTTGTTTGCTTCATGCTGTCTTCTCTCCTTCCCTTCCTCTTTTAAGTATTGTGTTCTGACTTCTGGCATTGTGTTCTGACTTTTGGCAAGGTTTTGTGAGTGACACATGGCGGGAAGCACTTTTATTTGAAACAGCTCTCCTAGGATAACCAGGCTTCCTCCGTTTACATGTATAAAAGTCTAAAACTATCTTGGCATCAACCACATTTTGTCGCCCTTTTATATAGCTCTGTCAGCCTGGGCAGCACTTAAAAGCAAGGAAACTGAAATGGTTTCTTCAGGATGCAAGCATGTCGAGGCCTAATACACATACGTGATTACTAAGTTTCTCTAGGACTCCAGACGGGAGCCAGCTGCCAAATGAAAAGATCAAGTCAATGACTCACAGTACCCAATGGATTATCTTAATTAACCACTTCATAATCAGTATGGTTTGTTTACTTAATGTATTCACTCAACAAATGCATTCATGCTATCAACAGGCTCTGTCCTAGCCATTTGAAATGCATCAGTGTGATAAGCACTCATTTTTCATCACTGGGTCCTTATGGAGTGTATTACCCTTCTAATGAGAAAAGTTTGCAAATCTATGGTAAGAAGAAGAGGTTTCAAAACACAACCAACATTTGAATGCCAGCTATTCTTTATTAGCTAGTTAATATTTAGAGTGATTTAATGTCTCTGGGCCTTTTTTCCATGTCACCCCCTAAGGAAGGTGTTCGCTGTGTAATGCTTGCCCTCCCACCCCCAGAGTTGTGCTTCTGAAACTCAAAAATCCTCTTTAAGCTGGTGTCCTGATAAGTCCTTTCTCCTGCTTCCTTCAGGTGGTATACCCGTTAGCCCCCCTCAGACAGGACCATGGAACCCAACATCATTAGTCTTCAGTCAGTCCACCTCAGTGGTCCCGGGAGCCATGATGAGTGGTCAGCCTTCAGGATTCGGTCAACCAGTAGTGTTCACCACAAGCCCAGCTGTTCCAGGTTGGAACCAGCCTTCATGCTTTGCAGCCTCAGCTTCCCCTCCAGCCCCTGTTGTTTGGGGCCCGTCAGCATCCGTGACACCCAATACTTGGTCCTCAACAAGCCCTTTGGGGAACCCTTTCCAGAGCAATATTTTTCCAGCTTCTGCTGTGTCTTCCCAATCCTCTTCTATGCTCTCCTCTCTTCTGGTTGCTCCTCCTCAACCACCTCCCAGAACTGGCCCTCCGAAGGACATCTCCAGTGATGCCTTCACTGCCTTGGACCCACTTGGGGATAAAGAAGTCAAAGAAGTGAAAGAAATGTTTAAGGACTTCCAGTTGCGGCAGCCACCTGCTGTCCCTGCAAGGAAGGGAGAGCAGACTTCCTCTGGGACTTCAAGTGCCTTCTCCAGTTATTTCAACAGCAAAGTTGGCATTCCTCAGGAGAATGCAGACCATGATGACTTTGATGCTAATCAGCTGTTGAAAAAGATCAATGGTAAGCTACCCACCTCTCTGTCTGTCATACCAACGAGTATTTCCCCTCTCATATGGGCCCACAGAGTCCTTAAAGAACCCTCTCCCACCCACCAATAGCCTAACACTTGCTCTCTTTGGTAATCAGTGGTTGTGGAGACAACTTGACCAGTTACCTTATGGAGCAAACCATTTACCTTAGCTGTTTCTAAGGGCTGGCCCAATGCTGCCCTCTTGTGACAATTCCTAGAAGAGCTGCCAAGAGATCATGAGATTCAGTGGGTTGTGGCAGGTGGATGGCTTCATAACAGCCTCAACCACACTCCCCCACCTTCCTGAGGGAATAATGAATGTCTTCCACTTCAGGCTATATATGCACAGACTACAAATGAATTTGCCTGTAATAATCACCGGGAGTCCTAGTATTTGGCGATGATTTTTGTTCCATGTTATAAATTCCAAAAATATGGACCTTCATTTCTGCGATAAGCTTGATGGGGGGACTTTTGCCTCTATTTGGGAAAAATTTGTCTCCGACTTCTTGGTGTTTTTTGTCTTCTAGAACCACCAAAGCCAGCTCTCAGACAAGGTTCCCTGACAGTTACCAAGTCTGCTGACAACACATTTGAGAACCCTTTCTCTAAAGATTCTTTCAGTTCCTCACAAACCTCTGTAAGTATCAGCTACTAGAAGCTGTTGCTCCAAAGTACAGGCCACACAGAGCTCCTGTGTCGGGAATTAATCTTGTTCATGTAACTTTTTGGTGCTAAAGGATGTTTAAGTAAGATTTATCATTGAAAACACCGACTTGGGCTGGGGAGAGACTATTTTTGTAGGGGCTACCATCCTGAGATTGAGAAATGAGTATCATCATAGAGAAAAAGTCTCAAGGGAAGATCTCACTTTGCCTGACTCACAAACTTTAAAACTCTTTCAAGGAGTTAGTTTCCTGATTTCTTGCTCTCAATTGTTTGTTTCATAAAAACAGTGCCTTTCATTTTGGAGAGGCAAACATTATTCACGTGCACTCTGACTTTGATGTAAATAAATACACATCATGAATTACAAACAGGCAAACACAAAGCATTGTAGACCCATATGATATCTGATTTGTCTGTGACCTAAATGATTTTTAAAGAAATTTGAGAAGTCTTAATTATAGGGTTTTTTTTTTCTTCCTAAGTGTAATAAAACTTATTGTCTGGATGGTTTTATCTTCATAGATGGCTTCTCAACCCACGTCTTCTGATGTATATAGGGATCCTTTTGGAAATCCTTTTGCCTAACTTCTGTAAGTAGAAGATCCTATTAAGCTTAGGTTTGGTAAGAAAGCATGGCACAGAGGGTTGGGGGTGAAATTTTAATTTTCGAATTGGTACAAGGTTAAATCTCTGTAACTTAGAAGTAATAAACATGGAAATCTATGCTTAACTAACTCAATAATAACTAAGCGGAGCATTTAAGAATAGAATTCTTATACACAGTACAAAACAGTGATATACTCATGGGGTTATGGATTTCTATCATATCCTATGTTTTTTGATATTTCAAAATAACATTTTGCGCAACAATAAACTTATATAATACAGAATAGCTTTCTAGATGTTTTGTTTTGCCTTCATACTGAAATGACTGCAAAGCAGCCTAGTAGTGACTCTCACTAGTAGATTTTATCCCAGGTAAGTTGTTAGGTGTAACTCCCTTAGACTAAGACCCTGGGAGGGCTCAGCTTGACCCTTGTTTTATCAACAGTGAGTGGAAGCAACTTTGTCTGATTTCAGACGATTGAAGTTAGTGGAGGAAAGGAGCCTTGGCTGCATTTTAGAGGAGAACAATAAAAAGAATGAAAGGAATCAAACCCATTATTTTCAATCTTGCCCCATCCGGGTGGGCCTCCTACTAAACTCTGTCCTGACCCATGTAGAATTTAATTATTTTAAGTAGAGAAATATCTTAAATCTGACACGAATAGTAAGATCGACTTTATTTGCAATTTGGATTGTTTCCTCTCATTTGACTTCTAGAATTAGTGTTTCTTAAAGTGCTTTTCCAGAAAGTCTGCTTCAGAGAACAGGCTGAAATTATTGAAAAGGCAAGTTCTGGGGCCCCACTCCAGCCCTAAGAAGTCCCCCTCTGGTGCCGAGGAAAAGCTCCAGGTTACAAGCAGCCTGGTGATTCCTAATGCTGGCAGAGCAGTGGAATATAGTGAGGGGCTTGAAGTCTTACCAGAGACTCATTCTCGCCCTCATCTCCAAGGGAGGCAAACATGGACATATGGAAAGGAATAAAGGGCATCTGGAGTCTAAGAAGATTTTTTGCACTAAACTGCATTGACGAGAGGTCTCCTTGGAGGCCCTTTCTTTCTTAGGTCATGAAGGATTATTTCGGTGAACTTGCTTAACTTACAGGTCGGGGGTGGGAGTAGGGGAGCACGAACATGGGAGAAAATAGCTGACATTATTGAATATTTGTGTTAATCACTTTATTTCAGGCTCTGCAGTTATTATATTATTTAAGCCTCTCACATCAGCCCTAAAGGATACTACTATTGAGGTTTTAAATGATGACTTGATATTTATTACACTGATATTTAATCCCAAAATTCTAACCATGGATTTTTTTCTTCTCTACACTTCTCTAGGAACTTGATATGCTCACTATCCAGAGGAACAAAAAGGTTGGCCTTACTAGCCAAGGACAAAGCTAATAGCCAGACGACCTCTGCTCTCATCCCAGCTTTGACGTATAATCTGTTGCCTTATTGCTTGCTGCCTCTTCCACTTGTAAAATGCCTTTCACTTTTCTGTTTAAAGCTAAACTGAATCTATGGCTTTAAATAAATTAAGAGTCTAAATTCTCTAGCTTAATTGTAAATGAAGTAGTTCCCTACTTGAACCATTGCCTAGTGTGTTCCTAGAACCTTCTAGAACACTCTACCATGTATCCCCTGGTTGGGAGATGCAGCCACCACAACTCCTGAGATGACACTGTTTTGAATAAATTTTAAAAACCTTACTGTTCAAAGTTGTTTGGGGGTTCTGTTCTACAGCATAAATCCTAAGGGTTGTAGTATAACAATGCACCTTCTTAAATCTTGCTTCATATCAACCTTTATAGAGAATTTTTAAAGTAAAATTGAAGCAAGTCCAACTTCTTCCTAGACACTTGGGAATCTGACACACTTAAGAACCTTTTTAAAAATATAACTTCTCTTTCTGAAGATTATTTTCTCTCAAGGACAAGATTATTCTTTTTCTTTCCCAATCTCTTGCTTGATAGTGCAAATGAGGGAAAAGCATTATATGTCTCTCCTCTTCCCTCTGATTCTTTCTTCAGTAAGTTTTGCTCCCAGGTTCGTATAACGTTACTACCCTTCCACAAGCAACAGAGTTTTATGGGGGAAAAAAAAAAATCTAAGGATTCATGGATCTGAAATGTCTCTGCCTTTTCAGTAAACACTAAATCCCATAACTAGAATTGAAAATGGACACAACCTGTATCCTTTCTATGGAATAGGAGGCCATCCTCTTGATCTGAAGTTCCAGAAGAGCAGTTCAGGTTGAAGAAAATGAAAGAAAAACTGAAGAGAAACTGAACTCAACTCAGCAATGAAGGACTGTATTCTGGAAAGCCAACACATCAGAAAGTTCTTTGTAATTGTGCCAAATATATTAGGTGCTTATAAGGGGTCATGCTAGACCTTTATCAAGTAACTGGAAAACTTGCTTAAAGCCACAATCTCATAGTTATAGGAAGATAAATGATGAGTGGGCATGGCCAGGGGTGGGCAGTGGGAGAAGCTGTAGAACAAGTATTTGATGTTAACTTTGAAAATCTAATGTCTGCAGTATTTTTCTCCTCATAACTTGGAACTCTCCCAGTTCATTTCCAGTCTTATTGTTAGCACAGTTCTGAAAGATCTGTTCTTGCCAAAATGAGTTTCATTTTGTTGTGTTTATGTTGGGTTTTTAAATGTCGTCTCTTGACCCTTAATGCTCAGGTTCTCGTGAATGTTAATCAACTCTACAATGTTACCTTTAGGTAGAAGAGGAGGATGACTGCTCAGGATCTATACAAGATGGTGGCCTCATAAACCTTAATTGATTAGCTCCAAGTAGTCCAAGCTAAAGTCCTGTGGTTTTATGTTTAATGGTAATACTTGATCATGTATGGCGTAATTTTCCATCTGGCTTCCTACTCAGTCATTATGAACACAGACTTAAATAGTATATTATATCTCCCAATACCTGAATGTGCTCAACTGGAGACAATTATTTTGAGGTATTTGACTTTTTTAAAATAGACAGATTTTGAAAGGGAGGATCAGCCACACAGCTGTTTTGTACATACTTATTTTCCTGTGCACTTTTCTGTATGCAAATAAAACTATAAATTTACTCATTTCAATAAACTGGAATGGCAGAATCTCATGTGTTAGCAACAGTTTATTCTTACAGTTGACCCCTGCTTCAAGCTGATATGTCACAGTCAAGGTATGAAATATAGTCAGTCCAAGGTAAGCAAATATCAGCACATTCTGGATTGTCATAAAAATGAAGAGAAAATGGAAATCTGCGAAATAGACCATGAGTAAACTATTGTTTGATATCTTATTGTCAAGGCCTTATTCTCCTCTCCCTGACCTACACATACTGCCTTGCTGAGAGTTTCATGGGAGTCCAGTGGGTACGACCTATATCAGAACAGCATCTACTGATATCTAGTATAAAAATCATTTACTAATGAACTCTTGGTTCACAACTTTACCCTTTGCCTCTCCTTGTTCTTGATTCAGCCTTGTTCGACTTCACCAAGACATAACTGTGCAGACTGATCCAGGCAGGTGCAGACCACTTGGGAGAACTTTTGTGTGAGGTGGGCAAGCCCACGATCAATCAGACATCTTTAGCAAGAGAATACTCTTAAATACTCTCCCCTAGTATAAAAGCTCAAAGCTCCCATTTTCTTTTTTTTTTTCAAAAAGACCTAGATCTCCTGGGAAGATGACCCTGAGGCAGGCCTTGGTTCAGTAAAAAAAGGCTTGATCTTAAACTTTTCTAAGAATTAGGACAAACTTGGGAGCAGGTGGGGGTCATTGGCGGCTATTTACGATTGTAGGTCATTCATTATCACTGCCTTACCTTTCCCCTTACTAATGAAAACATGTGGTCACTTTCTGCAGACAATGGGTAGAACACAGAAAAACAGGCTCCACACAAAAGCAGCTTCCAGTAAGGCACAGATGTGCTAGAGAAGGCTGCTGATAAGAACATGTTGCACAAATTATCTGGCTTAGCCAAATGCTCTGCAGTGTGTCTAACCCACTGAGCCTGCGCGTTGCTTTTGTGTGGCTTAATCTGTGAGATCTTGCCAGAGGTTAACCTCTGCCTATACGAACATGGGGTAGACCTTCGTTTTAGTACAGTAGGAGCTACTGTTGGCCGAGCCGGGAGAGGTGCTTGCTAAAGTGTCTCTGCAAAGTAGAAGCGGATCCTCTTATTTGTAAGTCTGTTTAGTAATGTATGTCAGAAGTTCAGCTTTTAGGATAATCCTATGATACCTGGAGGCAGGTTTCTTTTAGGCCTCAGATAGATCCAAGCTAAAAGCTGAACTTGAACAGTCAGCATGCCCTTAAATTCTTCACATAAAGGCAATACAAAGGGAGAAGGCACTGATTTTCTCAAGATAATCTTGCACCCGTGAAGTGCTTTACCATTTACACAACATGATTTCATCCTATCGATATAATCCTGTGGGGAGGGATCTGTCACTGTTCTATGTCATCTGAGAATGGCATCCATGCTTGAAAATCCCTTCCAACTCTTGAGTGATTTCTGTGGAATTTTTGTTGTAAAACTACATTGTGGTAGGGATATCTTTTCAGTCTGTGATTTCAAGCTACTCCATCAAAATGTTAACCATAGTGTCTAAAGAGAGCAAAGCACAGCAAAAGTGTGTCTTTCCTGTGCTGAAAGCAGGGAGAGGAAAGAAAAGAGGATGTAGCTAACTCAGAAGTTTGGTTGACCCTGCAATAAACTGATGAGTGGGGACCCTGACCCCCGTTCCCGGAACAGTTCGATACAAAGTCTTTTAGTAAAAGACAGGTGCTCCCTAAAAGTCCCTGGTAAATATTTAAGCTGTTACCATTTGAGGAAATTGCTAAATAGTAAAACATCTCATTCTTTCTGGGAAATGTTGTTTTAACTAACCTTTCTTCTATTAAAAATAACTAAGACTCAGTTCTAAATTGATATGCCAGACTTAGACACGCACAAGACTGTGTATCAGTAGGAGTCTTGTTAACATGTCCTAATTACAGCCAGGCTGATGGCCAGGGGCCAGCCATGTGTCATCTCACCTAATGAGGGCCTGGGCCCCTTGTTTTCCCTTGCTTTTCTGGAATTATGTGCTTAATTACAAAATCTCTATTGTGTGCTGAAATCATATGTGTGTCAGTCTCCAAGGAGATGATGGCATGGGCTACTCAGTGGCAAAGAAACTGGGTTTCTACCTTGACTAAAATTGAGGTGGTCATAAAAGAAGGAAAACACCTGACTCTGAAAGTCTCTATGACTAAGTGTTCTTCTGATGTTACTTATGGGGTTTTCTGTCAGTTCTCTTTTCATTTGGCTAACTTCAACCTCTATTATTTCACCTTAATTTTAAAGTGAAATTATTACCATTGTAAAAGTTACATGATGAGCTGATGGGGCTGGGCGATGTCTGAGAATACTTCTACCAGATACCTACCAACACTGATGGATCATCTCAGAGCCATTTGTTCGGGGGCACTTAAGACAAGTGTTGGAACAGAGGTGCTAATGGAGAGGGGGGAGGAGGGGAATGGAAATCTACTATATTTGCCTCACTACCTCCCTCACTAGCCTGAGAGACTGGCCTAGAGACCTGATGATGGAAATGATAGAGCTAGAAGCAGGAGGAGTTGTCTTTTTTTGATGAAAATCTCTGGGAACAGGCTGGCACATTATAGCCCACGGGTCCACTGGTAATGAATGGACTACATCAATGGAAAGGCTCACAGTGGTTCAGATTAGTCCTGGCTTATTTTTCTCACATAAAAAGTCAAGATTGATAGCTGCTGGTATTGGCTGAACAGCTCAACAAGGCCCTCAAGGACATGGACTCTATTTTAGCTTTTCACCCCAACTTTTGTAGCCTTTTGACGCTCTATTCTCATGTTTATTGCCTAATGATCACAAGATGGCTGTACAGCTCCAAATATGACATTCATGTTCAAGGAGGGCAGAAGGGGAAAGACCAGCACAATCAAGGCCTATTTCTTGCGCCTGGCATTTCATTTTTCTCCAAGGCTTCCCAGCTACTCCACAATGTCTCATTGGCCAGAATTTGGTGACGTGGTCATTGCTTGGTGCAAAGGAAATCAAGCTTTTAGCTTTGTCAACCTCTATAGTGAAAGTAGTTAAGGACGAGACATGGCTGGCTAAATAATTCCTGGGTCCTAGGGCAAAAAAAAAGAAAAAAGGATCCATTCATAAACCGTTCATAAACCAGGAAAAAAAGTGCCGTTAAAGACATTGATGCATGAACATATCTTTCTTTTGAAAACTTTTTCTTATTATGACATTTTATTTGCTATTTAATGTTGTTCTAAGTAAAAAAGAAATGAAATTTTAAAGTTTTCATGTGAATTTTATTGCTAATCTTTTGCTGGTAAGTGGAATACCTGAAATCATACACTTGTATTTCATAACTCATCCATGCATTTATATGTAACACATGTATTTCATTCCTACAAGAAGGAGAAACACTGCACAAAACTAACTCAACTGTTTTTAATTCACTTCTTGATACATGAACATTCTACCAGTACATGTTATCTTTAGTCATGAATGAGTAAAGAAAAATGATAGAAAGAAGAAACATGGGTGGCTATATCTTTTCTTTCCATTTATATTATTTTTTTCAGCATAAGTAGATGGTTAATGCAGGGAAGTAACACTACTAGTAAAATGATAGTGTTTCCTGGTCATTTGTGTTTCTTCTTTTATTGGAAGTCAGTTTTGGTTCAAATGGAGAGTGCGACCTCTCAGGACCATCACACAGTGCTAGGCATAATATGCCAACCTTATACTCACTTTGACTCACTGAATGCCCACACATCATGGGTCCACCTGCATTCCATGTTCAAGGGGCAACATAAGCATTCTGTGCAAATGTGGAAGCAGGGAAGAAGGGAATCAGTGTACATTTCCTCTGCTCATGAGCATGTTCCATTTTCCAATCAGACTTGTTTCCAAACACAAAATTAAAAATTTCAAAGCAACACTGATAGGGCACACATCCAACCACAGGGCCTTTCAGAGTGCTTAGACCCTGTCCGACTGCACAGTTTGCATGCCCTTCAATCCTGCCTTGGCAAGAGGGCCTTGGAAATGGGTGATGGATTAGCCAATTTGTCTCCCCCATGCCTGGGTAATAGTTTAACCCTAAGCTGGCCTTCCTCCAAGTGCAGATCACAGCAGTTTTTGACGACATAGCATCCTCAGGGCAGAAGAGAAGCCCACACATGGAAAGTATAGTCAGCAAAGCCAATGTGTCAAGGTACCTCCACGGCAAGGTGTAAGCTCAAGAATGCAGAGGACTAGTTTCTGCATGTTAGTATCATGAGGATTGCCGAAGACTATAAAAGTTAGAAAGGGTCAGGTTGACTAAAACCCCCCACGCAGGAGGCTTTAATGTTGGCATAACGTACTTTGACATCAAAGTGATTCACCTTCTCAGTTGGAAGGATAGAAGAGGGAGGACTGCAGAATTCCTGAGCTCTTACTTGCTGACGTGCTTTGCAATTCTTTGTTTCACTTCACTGTAGGCACAACGGCCAAATCTGGAAATCCAGACTGGATTCAGGGGTGGTCCACAGAAGTCACTGAATAATAATAGCAAACACCTACCCAGCATTTACCAGCCACAGACACTACTCTGAAGGTGTTACACTAAACAATTTATTTCCATGTCAGTTCTGTGAGACGAGCTTCTCCTCCCACGACCATTTTTTGGAAGAGGACACTGAGGAACTTCTCAAAGTCACAGGGCTAGGGCTGAAGTGTTCAGTGTCCTTGCAGTTAACCTCAAATTCACCACTCCAGCACTCCGCTGCCTCCACAAACTGGCCCCAGGGCCTTTATCTGGCCTCTCTTCCACTCACCAAGATTTTCTTCTCTTCATAGTATTGATCTCCTCTTCTACTTGCTATAACTAGTATGCTTACTATGATATGCTGATGCTTAAGTTTAGTCATTCAAGTTGATCCCCCTTTGGGCTTTTCAGGGCATATTTTCAGAATGAATTAAATATCACTCAAAAGTTTGAATTATCTAGTTATTATAAATGCAACACATCAATCTAACCTCACACAATGCATTCCAATTTGGGTACTTCCCATCAGCACATTTAATGTAAACTACAGGCTACTCACAGTGAAAGATGGGTTGTGAGTATTGTTCTCCCAACATCTTCTACCTTATAAATAACAAATCATCCTGCATCAGCACACCAGAAGGCTATTTGGATGTTCCACAGTCAATGAGGAGCCCAATTTTATAACAGTAATACTGTTGTGCATGTGTCTCATAAAATCGAATACCCCATGGTATCATGCTCTTAATGAACTGAAGCAAAATTATGTATTCACAACACAGTTTATTTTACACAGTGCTTTTTCATTCTCTCCTTCTCAGCTCTGCAGGGTTTTAAAAACCTACTAGTGGCAATGACTTTCTTCATTCGTCTGATTTGACAAACACAAACCCTTGCACTGTACAGATGAGAAACTGCACAAGTGAACACGGAGCACAGAGATGACTTGTAGCCCATCCACAATACACACAGAGCCCCATGACAGGGAAAAGCACAGATCAGTGAAGAGGAGAAAATGAAGGAGATGATGCCAGACAGGAAATAGGATTAAGTGCTTGAGTCATCCGTAATTACCGACCGGCCCTTCCCTAGAGAAGAAGAATTAGTAAAACATTTCTGGAGAAGAAAACAAATTTTTTTTCTCTTAAACTGGGTCAAAAATTTGCTTACGCTACACTGGGGTGGAGAGAGAAAATGTGTCCACATTGTTTTCTCTCTTCTTCCCTTCCACCCTCTCTCTCTCTCTCTCCCTCCCTCCTTTTCTCCCTTCCTTTCTTCCTTTTTCTTTCTTTCTTTCTTTCTTTCTTTCTTTCTTTCTTTCTTTCTTTCTTTCTTTCCCTCTTTCCTTCCTTCCTTCTCTCTTTTCCCAGTGTGTTCTTCCTCACAGATTTCCACTCTGCTCCTTGTGAATGCCAACATTTGGTCAGGTCCTGCAACCCCGATCCAGCCATGATGACTCCTTCTAAGGATATTCTCTCTCGGCTATGTGCCCAGTGGTTCACATTTCTTCCCCTTATCCTGTTCTTCTCCATGATGATGGTTAGGTTGTTGGGTGGAGAGGAATGTTGAGAAGGGGCTTGGATCCTCGGACATGTCCTTGTACTGTCCTCTGACTCTTCCAGCACCTACAGCATATATCCCATCTACTTGGCACTACCTTATGGGATATGCAGCCAAAACTCGTTGTTAAAGCATGGGGAGTCTGTTCCTCTCCATGAAGCCAAGGGACCTATAAGACCTGATGGTTCTATCCAAAGCCTGGGCCCCCAACTTGGCGCTCACTAACTGGACTCTGGAGATCTGCCTATGAGTGCCTTTACATCTCTGCCCTCAGCCCTACAGCCACATTGCCCTTGATGGACAGTAGGTTTGCCAGCTGCCCTCTCTATCCCTCCTCCAGGCTTGGGAACTTCTTGGTATCCTCTGTGGCCCACAACAGCCAAAGAGACCTATGAAGCCAAATTCTGTCCCTTGTCTGCCGAACCACACACCACAACCACTTTTTTTTTTTTTTTTTTTGGTTTGGCTTCCTTCATACTGGGAAAGTTTGAAAGTTGCTCTCCCAGAGTTCCAGATGGCAAGGAAAAAAACATCTGCTCTGACCTCAACCTATTACCATGCTGGCCCCATTCCAAAGTGTGGCCTATTGCGAATACTCATCTCCAGACCTGCCTCCCTCCCTTCCCCTTCCCACCCTCTCTCCCTCTCACAACTGCTCTGCTCCAGCAGGAGAAGCAATCTTCTCACATTCCCTACTTCACAAGCCATGCTATCCCCACTACTTTGAGATTCACAGGTGACCGATCGCTGCTTCATTCCACCATCTCTGTACCTGGGCAATAAGCCTCACAGTTCAGCCTTGAGACTGCAGAGTAAAAAAAAAAAAAAAAAATTTAAAAGAGAAAATTTAAAATTTGCAAAACACGATCCCCTAGTATATTTAGTTGGGTTGGCATATTGTTAATTGATAAATCTGTATATAGTTTTGTCCTCAAATACTAGTTTCTTTTTGTCAAAGTTCCATGTTCCAGAAATCAAATATACCTGAGCCAAGTGAACTCAACCAGTCATCCAGTAACTCTGAAATAATTATGAAGTACCCATTATGAGCCTGCTTACCACTATGCATGCTGTCAAAATACTAGTGCAATAAAAAGAAAGTTGACTCCCAGATATAGAAGCCAGAAAGACAGTTATTGGTGACTTGTTAATTAACATAAAGAATACAAGAAAAGCTTCCTTGACAGGGACAGAGCAAGAATTATGTGTATGATTTTAGATACAGCAAGTTCAAATTATCATAGGCAAAGCAAAGCCTACCTTGAGATTTCTTAGAAGTACCTGCAGATTGTTAAGCTAGGAAGTAACAACATAAGTTTGAATTTTTCAAGAAGTATCACTTCTAAATATCTATACTTCTAAAACAAGAACCCAGAAGATCCTGGTAAAGGAATTTCAATGATGAGACTTCTGATTCTGAAGAGTAGTCTTAATCATAAGAATGGGTAAGAAAAGAAGGGATAGACAGAAACGGAGAGGGTAGAGGAAGGACTCCTGAGGAATGTCAGCATTGTATAATGGACAAGGGAGAGGAGGGGGAAAAAGAGAAGTAGAAGATCAGGAAATGTTGTATTATAAAAGTCAAGGGAATGGAAAGTTTTAAAGCATAAGAATGGCCAGTCAAGTCAGATGCCCCATATGTGGCAAAGATTACGGCCAAGAACTGTCCACCAAAGGAGATCTTCTATAGAATAGTAAAGGCTAAGGAAAAACTGCAATAGGTTGAGCATAACCATGTGGTAAGGGAAGGAATTTGACACAGACTGCAAAAAGCAAATGCAAGAATAGTAAGAGAAACCCAAAATGGAGAAATCAAGGAGCTGGATATTCAATAAAGCAAAGAAAGGGGATATTGAGAGTATGGGGGTGAGGTAACTGGAAGACTTGGAAATCGTGGTCAGACAGTAGGATACTGACATTTGAAGACAAAGCCATTACAGGTGTTAGAATGACATCAGGATGGTGGCCTAGACGGGATTAAGATAAATATTCATAGAACTGATGGAATCAAGAAAGAGTGAGGTGGGGTGGTAACTTCAGTGAACACTGAAATCACTAAAGGAAAGGCTGGATTTAGAGTTGGGGGAAAGAAAGAAGACAGTGTCAAAAGTCCTGGGTGAATGTAGACAATCAGCAGTGTTGGTAAACAGAGGGTAGAAGATGGCACAGCCAGACCTTGTCAACTTCAAAAGAAAAATGGATCGTATTGAGTCTTTCATTAAATGAAGTGCTATAATGCAATCAAGGGGGCCCTGAGTAGTTCCATGTGACTGCAAACAGATCTGAGCCACAGGAATTCTTATTACTGTAAAGGGATGCCAGACTTACATCATTACCATTGAACTTCACACACACCCCCATAACCACTCCATAGAGAAACTGTTCTCTCTTTCTTTACAAAAGAGCTTGTTGGAAAGCGCTGTAATGAAAATGGCATAGAACCAGCCATGGAAAGAGCTGGACTCTGATCCTGCCCCACCCCTGACTGTGTGACCTTGGGAGTGTCACCTCCCCTTCCCTGACATCATTTTCCTCATCTATATTTATTTTTTCATCTATTAATGCATAATTCCCACTATCTGTTGAAGCCTCATAGTGGTAGGCACCACCCGAGATGTTGAGGATAGAGCAGCGAGCAGGACACACCGTAAACCATAGGACCCGCCATTGGGCGATTCTACTTCCCTCCAGCAAATGTGTGTGTTTTAAGTGAGAGTATTACAGTTTCGGGGTAGCACTGTAAGACCCATTCATCTTTCGGGATTCAGCCAGAAACAGATACAGGATGGGGGGCAAGAGCTCCTACTCAGGATACTGAGGGAATCTATGAAATTTCTAATAATAAATTTCCAAAATACTGCTCCCATCACTTTAAGAGATCCAGATGGAAAGTATACCCAACACATTTACAACACTTCAGTAAAAATTAAGTGTTCTGCCTGATGGTTACACATTCAAAAGTCCATGTGTGCAGCTCTTCCTTTAAAAGGAGGAAAAGTATTATTATTGCACAATAAATATAATTTAGTGCCACAAAGTTCCCAGGCAAACTGAAACCAAGGGGAAATTAAAAAAAAAAATTTTTTTTAAGGCTCCTGAGTGGAGAAAACTCTGTGAGCCCGCAGCAGGGAGGAAAGTACTGGTTCAAATCCCGCCTTGGCCACTTTGTCCGCGTAGCCCTAGCTGCATATCTCTGTGCCTCATCTGGAAAGCTAAACCAGAGCCTATCTTTCAGGGAGTTGAGAAGGTTTAGTGAGAAATGTTATAGTTTCATGTTGTTTAATGTGACATAATGAAAACAATAACAGCCACAGGACTGATGTGTGGTGGAAGGAGCCTGAGACGTGGAGTCACGCACATCAAGTTCAAACGCCATTTCTCAGCAACTGCAGGTGGGAGATGCTGGACAAATGATGCAGTCTCTGGCACTTCCATTTCCTCCACTGTAAAATGGATTATTCTGAGGATTAAATGAGATTATATATATATATGTTATATATGTATATAAATTTATATATATGTTAACTTTAATAAATATCTATAAGCTTGACATCTTAGAAAAGTTTGATAAACATTTATCCTTTCTTTTTTTTGAAAGCCATTACATATTAAGTAAAAATGTTATTCTTTTCACTTCTCTGGTTTACCATGTTTCACTTCCCCTAGACATAACTGAAGTATAAACCTCATTTAAAAACATGTTAGGGGGCGCCTGGGTGGCTCAGTCGTTAAGCGACTGCCTTCGGCTCAGGTCATGATCCCAGAGTCCCGGGATCGAGTCCCACATCGGGCTCCCTGCTCGGTGGGAAGCCTGCTTCTCCCTCTCTCACTCCCCCTGCTTGTGTTCCCTCTCTGGCTGTGTTTCTCTCTGTCAAATAAATAAACAAAATCTTTTAAAATAAATAAAAATAAATAAAAATAAAAACATGTCAGATACATAATAGATGTTAAGGGTAAAGAAGGGTTAAAAGCACTACAAAAATGTAAGATGTTTTATTTTACATATCACTAACATATAATATATAATTAATATAGTCTTGTTATATTCTACTGCTCCCATTCCTTTGCTACATTATATTTAGCCTGAACCATGGGGATAAAATAAATAGAACTTCTACAGAGCAATTCAGCATTCAAACAACCAACCAGTTAAGAAATTTTAAGAAATTCCCCCTTCTCGCCTCTTCCACCCGGGGGGGGGCTGCGAGGGTGCTAAAGTCAGTTTACGAGTACAAACGTGATTTTCAATCTCCATTCACAACTAATTATCAAGTCAAGTATCACAAAGTCTAACCAATGAACATTAAATCTATTCAGCATAAAGCATCACCTTATCTTGCCTGCTTCCAAATCCTTCTTTCCGATAAATATCCTGGCAGAGTCCAGAGAGGCCATGTAAGAGTCCTCAGCATTGCTCCATCACTTGACAGATCCCTCCCATATCTGGAGGCAGCCCACTGGTTATTAGCTAAGACTTGCAAGAAGGGTCTGTGGGCATAGATGTCATCGTTGGCACAGAGACGAGTGTTGTTGCCCACATCCAAATCGCCACACTGGCAGTTCTGCACAGTCTTCAGGTTGACAGCAAGATCAGGAACCAACGAAATTAGCCCCATTAGAGACCTCAAACTCTCCACATGAAAAGGAAAGGGAGGCAAGAAAGCCTGTGGAGAATAAATAACTTTTACTCTAAGTAGGACTATTAGTGGAAAGGTAAGGCAGTGCTGGAAAAACTAGCTGCCTGTTATCCTCCAACCCCACCTTCTGTTTTATCAGACGCCTATGTTTGAAAATTGCCTCTTTGTAGTTAATAAGTATTGATGAAGTCCTCTTAAGTCCTGTGTCCGCAAATGTTCTTTCAAAAACATAATGAAGTACTGCTTCTCAAGCTGGTCATTCTAAATCCCGACCCTGGCCACACATTTGAATGGCCCAGCAAGCTTTAAAAAAGATAGGATTCAGGGTCCACTCCCAGATCAATTAAATTAGAATGGGGGGGGGCATCAGTGGCTTTGCACAGGTCCTGGGTCATTCTATCGTTCAACCTGTGTTTTAAGAGTAGTTGTGACATCCACATTCTCTAGCACTTTCAAAACACCTTACCCTTTCCACAAGTGTCAGAGAAAGTGAAAATACGAAGAGGAGGGGGTCCTTTAACGTGAGTTAGAGCAAACTGCCCTATCTCAGGATCAGCCTTGCTGACAGGTGCTTTTCTGAAATAAGGAGAATGTATCCTCCAGCAGGATATTGTACGCACGCTAGGGAGTTTAACTAGATTCTTCAGAATGACCCATGGAATCTATGAAGAAAGCCAGCTTTGTAAGTGTCTTTTGCACTTCACGGTGGCCCTGTGGCAATAATCCACACGGCTGGGTCTCAGGTTGCTCCCTCAGTCCCTGCCTCCTGTTCCTGTCACCGCAGTTCTTTGACTAGTTTCTTTTACTAATTTATGCCTTGCTGAGAATCATCCACAGACCCATTTCCCCCAAATTACACACTCTCTCGTCCTTCCTCCCAGAGTCTCCCCAGATGAGAAACATTGGAGTTTTGTTTTGTTTTCAATACTCCTGCTAATCTTAGTCACACCAGCACTCATGGGCTGGGTACCCTAATATGCTCGTCAATATGAGAAAACAGCAGGCCAAGAATTACAACACAACTCTCCTTTGATTGGACTTTGATCCCGGAAGCCCAGTTTGACAAAAATCCTGACTGAAAACAAGCAGTAATTGTCCCCCAGTTCTCGGGCCCTTTGCAGATAAACGCCGTGCAGGACCCGTCTGGCCACTCCACGTGGGGACACCTAGGCAGAACAGATGTCTGCGGGCCAGAGGTTTGCCTTTGCCCTATGCATTTTAGAAATAAGTGTCCTGACCGCCGGGCCCGCACCTAGGTGAGTCGCTTTTCCATTTGTTTCTGGAATTCCAATGCCAGCTTTGATATTTCAAGGTCAACCTTTTAGCAGGAAAGCAGGTAAAAAAAAAATTTCAACGCACATTAAGATGGATAGCCCCAGAGTTTAACCTTTGAAAAAGGGTGAGGAAAAGTGCAGGAATGTGTCTCTGAGAGTTTTCTAGAGAAACCTGTGGCCATTTCCAGCAATTTCTTTTGAAATAGCCATTCAGAGGTTAAGGCTGAGATAGTCTTTCAATACTTGGAATTATGAAACAAAGCTGGTTTTCACCAGGGTACAATTTTTAAAATTTATTTATTTTAGTAAAATACCTCCAAAGCCTCACTTGTATGATTGATAAACCTAAGTATATCAGTCTCTCACATCTGAAAACTTTAAAAGAAAGAAAACTAATCTCTCCCTCATTCTCCCTCAATGTCTACCACTCTTAACAATGGATTACCTCACCTTTCTGCTCCTGTGTCAGGTGAAGTTTAAGCATTTTGCTTCTCCTCCTTGGCATCCCAAGTTGTGTCCAGGGACACAACTGGACTCAGGTTTAGGGTTTTGAACTCAGGTTTAGGGTTGTAGTTCTTTCTTTCAAGAAGAATCACCATCCTGCGGACCCATCAGCCATGCTTCCAGCAAAGACTGACTTTCTCTCCTTTTGTTCTGATCCTAATTGGGAACAGGAAACTCAGGCCCAGCTGAGCCAGGAAATAAATCATGCAGATTATATGTGGCTTACTGAACACCGATGCCGCACCCAAATTGCCGGAGAACACGTACATAGTCCGATACGGAATGATGCAATCAGGGGACAGTATTGACCTATTTAGGGGTTTGACAGTATAGTTAGGGGACATCTGCCCAAACACTCACCCTCTGCCCAGACATCTCTGCCACCTGCAGCCATTTCCACTTTGGTCATTTAACTCTGGTTTAACCAAATTCTGTTTTGGAAGCTGATGGCTGTCGCAGGCACCTCTTCACCAGCCTCTGGGCTGCCTCTGGGGCCACCAAGCCTCCTAGACCCCACTTGGTTCACTCACAGGACTCCACCATCCCGGAGGGGCTCACGGAGGTCTACCTCAGGTGCTGCACAGACCAGCACAAGCTCGGCTGACGGCTGCACCAGGCATTCCTTCATGCCATCACTTCCTCTGCCCCCAGGAGCTAAAAAGCCGTGTTCCCTTCAGAAAACATTGTCACTGAGCGGGCATTGGGTCCAACGGGGATTTGGGAAAGCAGTTACTAAAAGTTGCTTTAGCCTTCTGGTACTTACCCTAACCCTTTCTTAAGTTAAAAAAATAATTTAAACAACCCACATTCCTGGATTGAGACTCCCACTGATCAAAAATGAGAGGCTGTGGGGAAAGCTGCAACCACTTTGAAGTTTGTGTCCCTGGGTCCTGGCTGCAGTTGGCTGCTTCAGGGGGGACCACAAAGGCCCCTTGGCCGGCCCCCTAGCTCGGAGCAGCTGCACCGTGGAGCTGGATTTGGCTTCAAGCACTCTCATTGCCAAGGCCCGTAGAAGTTTGTGAGCGTTACCCTGCTTGAACATTCTGTGCTCTGCCCCGTGGCAGACGGTTGAGGTCAAAACAGAGTGTTCAGCTCCATCATGAAGGGAGACACGTAGGTCGACCAGAAAACTGGAGTTTGCAAATGATTTTTTTAAATGCAGTGTTGATCAGAATGGAGCACTGCTCTGGAGTGAGGCTTCCCGAACTCAGTTCCAGATGCCATTACTAACAAAAAACCCATGTAAGTTTGAGCAGGCTACTCAGCCTTTCTGTCCCTTGGTTCCCTCATCTGTAGGATGGCAGAGGTATTTATTTCCTAGTACCTCTAACCAGGCAGCTTCAAACAACAAAAATCTATGATCTCAGGATTCTGGAGGCTGGAAGTCTGAAATCAAGGAGTCCCCAGGGCTGTGCTCCCTCTGAGACCCTGGGGAGGATTCTTCTTGGTTTCTGCTGTGGCTGGCAATCTTTAGCATCCTTGGCTCTTAGCTACCTCATTCCAGGGTCTGCCTCTGGCACCACAGGACTATCTTCATCATCTCTTCTCTGTGCATGGTTGTCAGGTTCTAAGTTTTCTCTTTGTATAAGGACACCAATCACACTGAATTAGGGAGGGCCACTGTGATGAATTCACTTTAACTTGGTTTCCTCTGTAAAGACCCTCTTTCAAAAAAGGTCACATTCGGAGGTATAGAAATGAGAACTTTAACTTTCTGGGCAGGGGGATGGGTTGGGGGACACAATTCACCCCATAACAGTGACAAAAATGGCACCTTTTAATAAGAGTCTCTGTGTATATTGTACTTAAAACATCTGCACCTGGCGCAAAACTTGGTATATGTGAAATATTCTCTAAAATAATAATTAACTATTACTTTGATATGCTTTCTGATTGAGGAAGGGAAGGGGTGGAGTTACAATCCGCCTTCAGGGGATATCACTGGGCTGCACACACTTCACTGGAAACCAAGTGCTGGTGAGCTATTGCTACCGGTGAATTGTTGGGGATAGATCAATAAACCTTTGTTGGCGAACATAAGAGTGCCTGTGAGAGTAGGTCATAAACGGGGCAGCATCTCCTAGGTTTCTCAAAGTAGAATAAAAATGTTAAAGCCAGCATGCTCATAGAGTCAGAGCTCTTAACACAAGTCCTGGAAGCGGTGGGAGAAGTTTGATTCCAGGGCCCATAGTTGATTAGCTTTGCGACCCAAGGCAAAGTCCTTAACTTCTCTAATTCTGTTCCTCACCTGCAAAGTGGGACTAAAGCTGTGACTTGCTAGGTGAAATACCTGATAATTCATGCCATGTGACCAGCCCGCTCTGAGGGCTCCGTGGACACAGCTGTCATTGTGTTTTCTTTTAAATTGATAAACAACAACATATTTACATGGTTCAAAGATCAAAAAATATAACAAAGTATACATTGAGAAGTCTCGATTTCCCACCCACTTTTCATGAGATTTGCATTCTTACATGGAAAGTACTCCTGCTCTTCTCTTTTCTCACAGGCAGCCCCCTTCAATAGTTTTCTGTGCAACCTTCCAAAACGTTTTAGTGCGGATTAAAGCATCGAGTTATATGTAATCTTATTCTTCCTCTTTCTTCTACATACTATCTTGTACTTTGCTTTTTCCCTTTTCCTTTACAATATATCCTGGAAATGGATTAATTTACCACTGTGTGGATATGCAGTCCTGATCATCCATCTTTGATTGGCAAAAACTTAGGTTATTTCCAATCTTTTGTACTATAGAAAATGTTGCATTGGATATATTTATGGATATTTTTGCCCTATATCATTTTCCAAGTAGATAATTGTACCTAAGGATAATTCCCAGAATTGATGTAAAAGAGTCAAAAGGAAATCACATTTGGCCCCAGGAGGCTTGTACCACTTTGCACTTTCCCCAGAAGAGTATGAGAGTGCTTATTTACACACAGCCTTACTAACGGCTTTGGCCAACTTTTTTGTTATTTGCCAGTCTCGTAGGTAAAAAAAAAAAAAAAAAAAAAAAAAAAAAAAAAAAAAAAAAAAGTGTCTTCAAATAGTTTTAATGTTCCTCTTAGTTTCAGGTGTACATCATGATGATTCAATGGTTTTATATGTTATGAAATGATTCCCACAATAATGTTGCATATCTTTTTATCTGTTTGAAGGACATGTGTATGTTTTCCTTGGTGACTGTCCATGTTCTTTATTCTTTTTCCTATTGAACTTCTTGTGTTTCCCTTATGGATTTCTATGGCCATTTTATAAACTAGTCCTTCATCTCTGGTATGAATTACAAACATCTCCCCCAATCTGCCATTCATCTTTTGACTATATAGGTGCTGTGTTTTTGGTGTAGTTATAATTTTCATATGTATTTTATTCTTTATTTTTCAACTTGTTAAGAAAGAGCACTAAACTGGGAGTGAGAAGTCCCAAGAGTGGCTAGGTAGGTAGCTCTTGGAGAGAAACTGCCTGGGTTTGAATCCTAACCTGGCCACCAAGGGCATCTGCTGTGTAACCTGAGAAAAATTACTCACGATATCTGTGGCTCAGTTCATTATCTTTAAAGTATGATAATACAGTGGCGCCTGGGTGGCTCAGCTGGTTAAGCAACTGCCTTCTGCTCAGGTCATGATCCCGGAAACCCGGGATCGAGCCCCACATCAGGTGCCCTGCTCAGTGGGAAGCCTGCTTCTCTCCCTCTCACTCCCCCTGCTTGTGTTCCCACTCTAGCTGTGTTTCTCTCTGTCAAATAAATAAAATCTTTAAAAATAAATAAATAAATAAAGTATGCTAATACTAGTAATAGATATCTCATAGACATGATGTAAAAATTAAGTGAAGTAATAAGAATAAAGGCTTTGAAGAATTCCTGATGTAAACTAAGCACTCCCAAATGTTAGTGGTTATTATTCAATTTATTTGACTTGAATTTATCTCAACAATCTGGAAAAGGACCCAAACATCTGCTAATGGAAAAGCTAGGTTTAATTATTAAGTTGAAGATATCCAGAATGTCAGTTTTCCCTCCTCCTTTGGCTGTATACACCAGTGTTTTCAACATTTATATTCAATACAAGATATCAGATATTTATTCATCAACTACTATTGGACAAGGATGGTCATGTGTTTATTCATCCAGGTAATACAGCAAATATTTATTGAGCTTGCAACATTGGCCAGACATTGCATCAGGAACTGCAGTGTAACACTGAACACATTACAAGGGTCTCTGCCCTCACTGGCTTACAGTCTGCTAAGGGATATAAACAAATACACAGTGATTGAAACTCAGCCAAGGTCTTCTAATGCAGCCCATGATGCTAGGGGAGATACGCTCCTATGACTTTCACCATTCCACTCGTGCACTGGCTTCACCTGTTCCAGCCTCTGCAAGGACTTTGCATCTGTATCTGCCCTCTCTGTCCTGCACCATTAATAGCTCCCTTTGTTCCAAATCATTCCCAGTAACCCACACACATGTAACATTCCTGTTAAATGCTGGCTTATCCTCAGCCTTACTCCAGATGTACACACTAATATCCAGCCTCAGGAAGCAACATAAGACTTCCATTTTGATAACTCTCAAATTTAGGTCTATGGTGCACCCCACTTCCCTGAACACAATGTCTAATTACTTAAGTCAGCAGCTCTTGAAATCTACCAGGCATCCCAAACAAAGTATGTCCAAAACATAACCAATAACCATTGATTTCTCTATTGACCTCACCCACCCTACACTACTCCCTAAGTTACTTATATAATAACCTGGGAATCACACTTGACTCCTCTATTTGCCTCCTTCCCACGGGCAATCTAACAGCACATCTGTTGATATTATCTTTAAAATATTTCCCAGATCTGCCCAGGGCCTGCTATCTCCACTGTGACTATTCTAGCCCAAATCACTATCATTTCTGGTCTGTATCCATCCTCTCCCACACCCCACTCATTGCTTTTCCATCTAACACTGAGAGACATGTTTAAGTCTTTTGAAAACATAACTTTCGGTACTACTCCTGTTCTAACTCCTCTAAGAATTTCCATCAAGGTCACAGTCAAATCCAAACTCCTCACTGCAGCCTACAAAGCAGAAGGTGCCCCCCACCTGTTTCTCCAGGAACATCTGCCACCCTCCTTTTTGCTCACTCTTCTCTGTCGCTGTATTTCTGCGCCTCTGATATACTGTTTCAGGGCCTTTGCACTTACTTTCCACTAGCATAGAACACTCATTCCCAAAAACTCAAATAGCTTCTCTCTGAATTCATCCAAGTATCTAACAAAGTATCATCTTGTTCTGGTCAGTTTTGCTATGTAACAAACCACCCCAAGACAGTAGCTTAAAACAATACCAATTATTTTACTGGTTCATGAGTCCAAGGGTTGACTGGGCTCAGTGAAGGGGTTCCCATGAGTTTCCCACATGGATGTAGTCAGATGATGGCTGGGCCTGGGATTCTTATTGTGGCTTTTTCACTCATGTGTCTGTCATTTGGGTTGGGAAGACCCAAACTGCGAGGGGCAGGAAAAATTGATTGTTCTTGAAAATCCGTCTCTCTACCTCTGTCTTTCTCTCTGTCCTCCATGTGGTAGTCAGAGTAGTCAGTTTTATACATAGTGGGAAAGGGCTTGCAGAGTACGTCTTGAGATAAACCAGCAGAACTTGCATGACCTTCCCAAACCTTAGCCTTTAAAGCATGCAAGCTCACTTCCACTGCGTTCTATTCATCAAGGTGGTTAAGAAAGACACTACAGGCTTCAAGAGAAAGGCACATAGAACCCATCCTTGAAGGGAAGAATGGCCAAAAAAATTGTGAACACATTTTTACATCACCACACCTCCTCTGGGAGGGTTCTTTGACTACTTCATTTAAGAAAGCTCCCTCCTCTACCCCAGCCCTAGAGCCCTCCTCTTACCCTGCTTATGTCTTCACTGATACTGCATGTTCTATTTTCTGGATACTCATTTATTGTATCTCATCCACTAGAATGTAGGCTCCATGGTAGTAAAGACACGGTTTTGTAGCCCCAGCTGCTAGAACCACTCCTGACACAGAGCAGACCCTCCATGAAGGTCACTGCATATTGGCTCATTGGGAGTACATGAGAGAAGCTCTTAAATAAGACTTGGAAAATCAGGAAAGGTTCTGAAAAAAATGAGTGTTGGACACTGCTGTTATATTATCTTTTCGTCTTGATGAATTGCATGAACTAAGCAAACTGGCAGATCTGTGGGTCAAGAACGCAGTCCTAATGAGCTTTTATTTCTCCACTCAAAGGAGCCGCATTGTCTTATTTATTGACAAAAAGATTCCTTCCTACAGCAGGTGTTTTTTTCGCCTGGGTCTGCCACAATGTGTCCTGGAGCGTGAGCTGCTTCTGAGGTTTCCTTTTACTAAAGCTGGAAACTTTTCATGGCCTGGAGATGGGAGCAGGCGAACATCAATGGCCCTTCATTTAATGCATTCCTGGCCCAGACTTAGACCTCCTGTCGTCTTGATATACATCACTTTGATCTGGGAAGTGACTTTCAAGCTGAGATTGAGACACTTAGAGATATGTTTTACTTGATAAACACATTTCATCTAGGAATCCAGAAGGTGCTTTACAAAGACTTCTCCACTCAGGCTAATAACTCAGCAGGGCGAAAGGCAGGTGGTAAGCATTGTACATATACAGTCTTTGAGCCACAAAACATTATCTGCCTAGTGAGTCAGAGGAGCTCAGGAGGGAGCGAGGGGCTCAGAAGGAGCTATCCAAGGTCATTCATCTTCTTTCTTTTATGTAGTGCATTCATTTCAGTACCACATTCCTTTTGTATAATCTACTATTTCCTCCTTATGATTCCCCAGGGTCCTGCTTATTTTGCCTCCAAGTAACCAGGTTTCTGATGCAATGAAGAAAAAATAGCCAGATGCTCACACACTTTTCAGCTTATTTTTGCCTTATTTGACACCATTTAGGTTTAACCTTAAAATAGAGCCGGGCAAGAACCAAGCTGTCCAACTGATGCGCTTTAAAGATTTTTTTAAATTTATTTGACGGTGGGGTTAGGGAAAGAGAGAGAGAGCACAAGTAGGGGGAGTGGGAGAAGGAGAAGTAGAAAGCCGGATACAGGGCTTGATCCCTGGACCCTGAAATCATGACCCAGAGCCAAAGGCAGACCCTTAACCTACTGAGCCATCCAGGTGCCCCTAACAGATATGCTTTAAACATTTACTGAGCCCCCACGTATGTGTCAGGAGTGGTTCTAGCAGCTGGGGCTACAAAACCGTGTCTTTACTACCATGGAGCCTACATTCTAGTGGATGAGATACAATAAATGAGTATCCAGAAAATAGAACATGCAGTATCAGTGAAGACTGATAGAAAAAGGAAGGAAGGAAGGAAAGGAAGGCAGGTAGGCAAGGGAAGAAAGGAGGGAGGGAGGGAGAAAAAAAGTATTGACTATGTTATGACCTTTTAGATCATTTCAAAGAGGATTTGACTTGATGGGAGGGGCAGGCAACATAGGGAACAGGGCAAAATTGCAGTGAACTAGGAATGGAGAGAGGTAGATTCTGAATCCAGTTTTGCCACTACCTGCCCAACTTTGGATAAGTGGTGTAATTCTATTTTTAGTTTCTCATCTGTAAAACATAACTAATAACGCCTACAAGGTTTATGTCTCAGTAGTAGAATAAAATATTAATGAGAAGATGAGATTTGAAAATTGTCTAGCAAAACTGGTAGACAAATAGAAGAAACTACTTAATTTAAAAACCATTTATTGAATGTTGTAGGCTGAATTGTGTCCCTTCCCTCCCATTCATATGCTGAAGTCCTAAACCCGATGCCTCAGAATATGACTGTATAGGGAGGTAGGGTCTTTAAAGAGGTAATTAAGTTAAGATGGGGTCCTTTTGCTGGGCTCTGATCCTATACGACTTATAAGAAAAGTCCTTATAAGAAGAGTGAATTTGTACAGCTGTAGAGAGGAAAGATCCTCTGAAGACACAGGAGAAGACAGCCGTCTACCAGCTAAGGACAGAAGCCTCACAAGAAACCAACTCAGCAGACAGCTTGACCTCAGACTTCCAACCTTCAGAACTATGAGAAGATACATCTCTGTTGTTTCGGTCTGTGACATCTGATTATGACAAAACTAGGAAACCAAAAGGGGTGCCTGGGTGGCTCAGTCGTTAAGCGTCTGCCTTTGGCTCAAGTCATGGTCCCAGGGTCCCGGGATAGAGCCCCGCATCGGGCTCCCTGCTCGGCAGGAAGCCTGCTTCTCCCTCTCTCACTCCCTCTGCTTGGGTTCCCTCTCTCGCTGTATTTCTCTCCGTCAAATACATAAATAAAAATCTTTGAAAAAAAAACAAACTAGTAAACCAACAAATACTGCACCTGATATCCAGAGGGCTGTTAAGTCCCACTCCCAGGACAAGGGTATGATCAGAGGACCTTCCTAGGGGGTCATTGAGGGGATAGGGTCATTCCAGGAATGAATCCAAATCATGGTCTGGGAGGGCAATAAAAGATCAAGGGCAGAGGGGTCAAGGTGGCAGAAGGCCAGGTGACCACATTTCGGGGAGTTCCCTGAAGAGAGCTGAATTCCAGCAAAAAAACCACTACAAGACCCCCGTGAACACCCATGAAACCAGCCTGAAATGTGATATTTCCCACTTCTGGACCGCCACGAGAGACAAAGAACATCGGCAAAAAGGTAGAAACAAATTGGAGGGTCTGGAGGCTTGCCCCCAGAGACAGGGGAGTGGGGGAGGAAGCCCGCAGAGCTGAACCATTGAAAACAAATACC